>PITA01002265.1:0-47306 GCA_004023965.1 Spilogale gracilis | reverse complement strand
AGCCCTTCTTTTCACTACATCTGTATCTTTGGGGTAAATGCCCAGTAGTGCAATTGCAGGGTCATAGGGTAGCTCTATTTTTTATTTTTTTAAAGAAATCTCCACACTGTTTTCCAAAGCGGCAGATTTCTAAAAGTGGGAACACACGTACAGATTTATTAATTGTCATCACAATCAGGATTCAGAACATCTCTATCACCCCAGAAAACTTCTTTGTGTTACTCTTTTATAATCAACCAATCCTTAACTCCTGTTAAACACTGACCTGCTATCTTTAGTTTCTTCTTTTCCAGAATGTCACATAAATGGAATCAATAGTGTGTAGCCTTTTGCAACTGGCTTCTTTCACTCAGCATGACTTTGAGATTCATCCAAATTGTTGCATATGTCAATAGTTCATTCCTATTTATTGCTGCATAATATTCAACTACTCAGGTGACCACAGTTTGTTAATCCACTCACCGTTGAAAGACATTTCGGTTGGTTTTGGTTTTGGTGATTATGAATGGAGCTGCTATAAACATTCATGAATAGGCTTTTGTGGGATCATAAGTTTTCTTTTGTCCAGGGTAAAGTACATGGGAGTATGATTACAGGTCATATAGTAATTGTTTAACTTTAGAAGGTATTGCATGTCTGTTTTCCAGAAGAGTTATACCATTTTGCATTCTCACCAGCAACATATGAGAGTTGCCACATCAGTGCACATGGTTGTCCAGCTCTTTCTTTTTAGGTAATGTTAATAGTAGTGCTGTGGTATCTTATTTGTTTTTTTTAAATATTCTATTTTTAAAATAATCTCTACACCTGATGTGGGTCTTGAATTTACAACTCAAGATCAAGAGTCACATGCTCTACTGACTGCCCCAGCCAGGTGCCTTTCTTCCTCTGGTTTTAATTTACATTTTTCTAGTGGCTAATGATCTTAAACATCTTTACATGTGTTTGTTTTCTATCTGTATAGCTTTACGGAAGTGTCTGTTCAAATATTTTGCCCATTTAGAAGAATTGAGTTTTTTCTTACAGTTAAGGATTTTCAAATAACAGCTTTAAAAAAAATAAATTCAATTTAGTTAACATATACTGTGTTGTTAGTTTCAGGGGTAGAATCCAGTGGTTCATCAGTTACATATAATATCCAGTGCTCATTATAACAAGTGCCCTCTTTAATGCCCATCACCCAGTTAACCCATTCCCCCACCAACCTCCCCTCCAGCAACCCTCAGTTTTCCTTTGTTAAGAGTCTCTTATGGTTTGTCTCCCTCTCTGATTTCACCTTATTTTATTTGTTCCTCCTGTCCTCTATGATCCTCTGTCTTGTTTCTCAAATTTCTCATATCAGTGAGAGCATATGGTAATTGTCTTTCGCTGACTGACTTATTTTGTTTAGCATAGTACCCTCTAGCTCCATTCACACTGTTGCAAATGGCAAGATTTATTCTTTTTGATGGTTGAGTAATATTCCACTGTGTGTGTGTGTGTGTGTGTGTGTGTGTGTGTGTGTGTGTGTACCACATCTTCTTTATCCATTCATATGTCAATGGACATCTGGGCTCTTTCCATATTTGCCTATTGTGGACATTGTTGCTATAAACATTAGGGTACATGCGCTTCTTTGAATCACTATATTTTTATCTTTTGGATAAGTACCTAGTAATGTAATTGCTGGGTTATAGGGTAGCTCTATTTTTAACTTTTTTTATTTTTTTAAAAAAAGATTTTATTTATTTATTTGAGAGACAGAGAGAGTGACAGAGAGCATAAGAAGGGAGAGGGTCAGAGGGAGAAACAGACTTCCCACAGAGCTGGGAGCATGATGCAGGATTCGATCCTGGGTCTCTGGGATCACCACCTGAGCTAAAGGCAGTGGCTTAACCAACTGAACCACCCAGGTGCCCCTATTTTTAACTTTTTGAGGAACCGCCATACTGTTTTCCAGAGTGGCTGTACCAGCTTGCATTCCCACCATCAGTGTAAGAGGGCTCCCCTTTTTCCACATCCTCACCAACATTTGTTTCCTGAGTTGTTAAATTTAGCCATTCTGACTGGTATGGGGTGGTATTTCACTGTGGTTTTGATTTGTATTTTCTTGATGCTGAGTGACGTTGAGCATTTTTTCATGTGTCTATTGGCCATTTGGATGTCTTCTTTGGAGAAATATTTGTTTATGTCTTCTGCCCATTTCTTGACTGGATTATTTATTTTTAGGTATTAAGCTTGGTAAGTCTTTTATAGATTTTGGATACTAGCCCTTTATCTGATAAGACATTTGCAAATATCTTCTCCCATCCTGTAGGTTGCCTTTTAGCTTTTGTTGACTGTTTCCTTTGCTGTGCAAAAGCTTTTTATCCTGATGATGTTCCAATAGTTCATTTTTACTTTTGCTTCCCTTGCCTTTGGAGAGGTGTCTATCAAAAAGTTGTTGTGGCTGAGGTCAAAGAGGTTTCTGCCTGTGTTCTCTAGGAATTTTCTTTTATTTTAGAGAGAAAGAGAAAGAGCACTAGTTGAGGGAGAGGAAGAAGGACAAGCAGGCTCCCCACTGAGCAGGGAGCCCAATGCAGGGCTTGATTCCAGAACCCTGAGGTCGTGACCCTAGCCAAAGGTCATGACTGAGCCACCTGGGTGCCCCTTCTCTAGGATTTTGTTGGACTCCTGTCTCGCATTTCAGTCTTTCATCCATTTTGAGTTTATTTTTTGGGTATAGTATAAGAAAATGTTCCAGTTTCATAATTCTGCATGTAGCTGTTTAATTTTCCCAACGCCACTTGTTGAAGAGACTGTTTTACTGACCACCCCCCCCCCCGGATATTCTTCCCTGCTTTGTCAAAGGTTAGTTGATCACAGGGTCCGTTTCTGGGCTCTCTATTCTGTTCCATTGATTTTTGTGTTTGTTTTTGTGACAGTGCCATACTGTCTTGATGATTACAGCTTTGTAGTACAGTTTGATGTCTGGAATTGTGAGGCCTCCAGCTTTGGTTTTCTCTTTCATTACTCCTTTGGCTCTTCAGGGTCTTTTCTGGTTTTATGCAAATTTTATGATTATTTCTTCCTCATCTACACACTAAGCTTTGTCAAATATGATTTGTATCCATTTTTTCATCATTAGCTAGAACATTATTCCATGGAGGGTTGCAAAAAAGTGTTTTTACCAGTTCCATCATTACATCAACATTTTCTAGTTGAAATTGTTTTGTAAGAAAAAAACCTTTCCTCATCAACCAAGGCTGTTTGGTTACATACAATTTACCATACAGTTTGAATAGGAAAGGCTGGCTAAATGTTTTATTATTTCCCATTAATTGCCAAAATTCAGAGTTAAGAGTGGGTATAATTGCTATGTCCAATGCACTGTTTCAAGATATTATTATGATATGTATTGACCTCAGTCAGAATATGTAATTTCTCTAAGCCTTATTTTCCTCATTTGCATAAAGGAATAATAATGGTCTTACCTCATAATATGCTGTGAGGATTGAATGATGATGATGATAAATATATTTATGTACCTGATAACAGATTGACAGAGTCTACAGATGAAACAGTTCTGTAGTAATTGCTTGAAACTACAATACCTCACTTTCAATAATAGAGAGAACAACCAGATAGAAAATAAGCAAGGAGGTGTTAAATAGAAATGAAATTCCGATATATGCTACAATATGGATGAAGCTTAGAAACATTATGCTAAGTGAAATGAGCCAGATACAAAAGGATAAACATTTATGATTCGACTTATATGAGGTACCTAAAATAGCCAAATTCATAGAGACATAAAGTAGAACAGTGGTTACCAAGAGCTGAGAGGGGGTTGAGGAAGGGGAAGTTATGGAGTTAGTGTTTAATGGGTCCAGAATTTCAGTATGGGATGATGAAAAAACTCTGGAGATGAATACTGGTGATGTTTGCACAATGATGATGAATATACTTAATGCCTCTAAACTTGCTATCCACTTAATGAACTTAATGCCACTTAAATGAATGAACTTAATGCCACTTAAAAGGTTAAAATGGTAAAATTGTGTATACCGTAATAAAAATAAATTTTAAAAATACACTACTAATACTAACATAGACTTATTATGTTCTAGGCACTGTCCTAAGCACTTTAATAATATAAGCACACTTACTTAGTATATAAATAATACACTTGACATAAAACTTGGCACATAGAACATGCTTAATAAATCATAGCTAATAATAATAATGATAATAATAATTACTGTTTGTTGATTATAGCAATCCCCAGTTTGAAAATCTGAGACTGTGGCCTGGGGAGTTTAATGGACTTGCCCAAGATCACTCAGCATGAAGTTTATGGTTCAAGGTCTCCATTTGATTGCTAGATTAAAAAATCCTCAGGTTCCTACTTCTCTGCTCCCCATGAATTTTCAGCCAGCAACTGATAATGATGGAAAAGATAGAAAGGAAGAAATTCATCAATGCAAACAAATAGTGGTTAACAACCAAGTTTTAGGTGCAAGAGAAAATTATAAAATCAGAGTATTTGTATATGAAAAGATGATCAATATCAGTATCATCAGGGAAATGCAAAACTACATTGGATGCCTAGAATTACTAAAGCAAAGAAGAGTGATAACATCAAGTATTGGTAAGCTTGTGGAGTAATTAGAACTTTCACTGCTGGTGGGAATGCAAAACAGTCCAATTACTTCTTAGATACAGTTAGGCAGTATCTAATAAAGTCAAACACACATGTATCATATTTCCCTGAGTCCCACTCTTAGGTATTTATTCAAGAGAGATGAAAACATATGTCCACATATGTTTTATGTCTACATAAAGACTTCTACTGAAATGTAGAAGCTTTATTTATAACAGCCAAAAGTTGAAAACAACCCAAATGCCCATCAACTGGTGAATGGATAAACAGATGGTAGTATAGCCAAATACTATAATACTAATTCAGCAATAAAAATGGATGCAATATTAATATATGCAAATATATGGATGTATCTCAAAAATACACTAAGAGATAAAGCACAAAAAACTACATGTCATATGATATCACTTATATGAAATTTTAGAAAAGACAAAACTGAAGTGACAGAAAGCAGATCAGTAGTTGTTGGGGGTTGAAGAAGGGGCCAACTGTAAGAGGCATAGGGAATATTTTAGGGTATTGGATTTTACACAATTGTGACCCAAAATGAATTAATTTTATTGTATGTAAATTATACACCCATAAAGTCATTAAGAAATCAAATGAGTTAGCTAAAATTCCAATAACATTAACTTAGATTGGAAATGTTAGTATAAACCCATGACTTCTTAAAAATTCAGCTGTAGTTATTCTGCCCATAAAAAGGCCTAGAACTAATGACAATCTAGAGCAAAGAGCACTCCTATCACCTCAGATTTGGTCTTTAAATATTATTCCCTCACCATGATACTGTGGAGAACCAGAGCTCTTTAGAAAAATAGCCAATTCCAGGTCACAGGCTAGGAATGTAGATGATGAACCTGGAACACTCTCTTGTACTAGAGAGTAATTAAACTATCAAAAAAAGTATCTGAGTGTGTCAAAAGTTTAAAAGTTAGCAGGGGCTTCCCCTTGCCAAAAAAGAAAGAACCTGAGCATCAAATTAATATTGACTGTAATTGATTGACACACAGATATGGTTCTTCCCTCATGGAGCATATCATCTGGTAGGGAGACATACAATAACCATGCAAATAGGCATATGGAACTAGGCAGACTAGGCCCAGGGATGCCTTGGTAATACCCCCATATCTACCTAAGATCATAAAGAAAAGAACAAGATACTATGAAATCAAAAGAAGCAGTCTTGGGAAAAAAACAGATAGAACTTAGAGAAAGGAGAAATATAATCATTGAAATTAAAATCTCAGTGAGCAGACTAAATATCAGATAAAACAGAGTTGAAGAGAGAATTAGTGAACTGGTAGATTCAAGTAAATTACCCAGAATGTAAACATAGACAAGTTATGGAGAAATGGAGAACAGGTTAAGAAATATGGAGGATAGAAAAGAAAGTCCAACATTCATCTAATAAAAGTTCCAGAAGATGAAAATAGAGGGAATGAAGAGAGAGACAATATGTAAAACAATTTTAAATAATAATTTTCAATTTATCAAAGATAGAAGTCTTCAGGTATAGGAGCCTAAATATCTCAAGAAGGATAAATAGAACTGAATGTATGCATAAACATTGAAGCAAAACTGAAGAACCTTAAAATAAAAAATAACATCTGAAAAATAACAGAATAAAATAACAGAGAATAAAGAGATTAACTACATAGGGTAACAGTTGGAATAACTTTAGACTTATCAACAGCAACAATAGAAAATGGTGGACAGTAGTTTATACTATCAAAATGCATAGAGAAAATAGATATCTACTAACATTTTATTCACAGGTAAGCCAGTATTCAAGAGTAGGGGCAAAATTGGGACTCCAGGTGGTTAAGCATCCAACTCTTGATTTTGGTTCAGGTCATTATATCAGGGTTAAGAATGAGTCCCATGTCAGGTTCTATGCTCAGCACAGAGTCTGCTTGGGTTTCTTTCTTCATCTCCTTCTGCCCTTCCCTATCATGTTTTCTCTTTCTTTCAATAAATAAATAAATTTTTTAAAAATAAAATGTTAACATATATATAGAGGGGGTTATTAGAGATAAAGATCTAAGTCATTGTTTTATATAAAGGATGGTAAAATATATTTTAATTAAAAAGAAGATATTCTTTAACTTTATACTTTGTTAGGTCAAATATCTGTATTAATATTTTGAAGGTAAGCAGAGGCTTCCCCATCTGGGAAGATGGTGGACTAGGAGAATCCTGGGCTCACTTCTTGCCATGTGGCCACCTAGAGAACATGCACATCAGAATAAATAACTCAGAAAGTGACCCAAAGACTGGCAAAACAGACTTTCCACAGCCTGACGTAGACAAGAGGCCACAGGAAAACAAATCTACCCCCTCTGATGCATCTCATCTTCTTTATCCATTCATCTGTTGATGGATACCTAGGTTCTTTCCATAGTTTGGCTGTTGTAGACATTGCTGTTACAAACATTTTGGTGTACATGCCCCTTTGGATCACTACATTTGTATCTTTTGGGTAAATACTCAGTAGTGTGATTGCTGGGTCATAGGGTAGCTCTATTTTCAGCTTTGTGAGGAATCTCCACACTGCTTTCCAGAATGGCTGCACCAGCTTGCATTCCCACCAACAGTGTAGAAGGATTCCCCTTTTCCCACATCCTGGCCAACATCTGTCATTTCCTAACTTGTTAATTTTAGTCATTCTGACTGCTGTGAGATGGTATCTCACTGTGGTTTTGATTTGTGTTTCCCTGATGCTGAGGGATATTGAGCACTTTTTCACATGTCTATTGGCCATTTAGATGTCTTTTTTGGGGAAATGTCTGTTCATGTCTTCTTTCTGCACATTGCCTGATTGGATTGTTTGTTCTTTGCATGTTGAGTTTGATAAGTTCTCTATAGATTTTGGATACTAATCCTATCTGATATGTCATTTTCAAATATCTTCAACCATTCTGTCAGTTTTCTTTTGGTTTTGTTGACTGTTTCTTTTGCTGTGCAAAAGCTTTTGATCTTGATAAAGTTCCAATAGTTCATTTTTGCCCTTGCTTCCCTTGCCTTTAGCTATGTTTCTAGAAGTTGCTGTGGCTGAAGTCAAAGGGGTGGCTGCCTATGTTCTCCTCAAGGATTTTGATGGATTCCTGTCTCACATTGAGGTCTTTCATCCATTTTGAGTCTATTTTTGTGTGAGGTGTAAGGAAATGGTCCAGTTTCATTCTTCTGCATGTGGCTGTCCAATTTTCCTAACACCATTTGTTGAAAAGACTTTTTTCCATTGGACATTCTTTCCTGCTTTGTCAAAGATGAGTTGACCATAGAGTTGAGGGTTATTTCTGGGCTCTATATTTTGTTTCATTGATCTATGTGTCTGTTTTTGTGCCTGATGATTGCAGCTTTGTAATAGAGCTTGAAGTCTGGAATTGTAATGCTGCCAACTTTGGTTTTCTTTTTCACTATTTCTCTGGCTATTCAGGGTCTTTTCTGGTTCCATATAAATTTTAGCCTTATTTGTTCCATTTCCTTGAAAAAAATTAATGGTATTTCAATAGGGATTGCATTAAATGTGTAGATTGCTTGAGGTAGCATAGACATTTTCCACAGTATTTGTTCTTCCAACCCATGAGCATGGGACGTTTTTCCATTTCTTTAGGTCTTCCTCAATTTATTTCATGAGTACTTTATAGTTTTCTAAGTAGAGATTCTTTGCCTCCTTGGTTAGGTTTATTACTAGGTATCTTTTGGTTTTTGGTGCAATTGTAAGTGGGACTGACTCCTTAATTTCTTTCTTCTGTCTTGCTGTTGGTGTATAGAAGTGCAACAGATTTCTGTGCATTGATTTTATATCCTGACACTTTACTGAATTCCTGTATGAGTTATAACAGTTTTGGAGTGGAGTGTTTTGGGTTTTCCACATAAAGGATAATTTCATCTGCAAAGAGTGAGAGTTCGACTTCTTCTTTGCCAATTCAGATGCCTTCTATTTCTTTTTGTTGTTTGATTGTTGAGGCTAGGACTTCTAGTACTATGTTGAATAACAGTAGTGATAGTGGACAGCCCTGCTGTGTTCCTGACCTTAGGGGAAAAGCTCTCAGTTTTTCCCCATTGAGAATGACATTTTCTGTGGGTCTTTCAATGATGGCTTTGATGATATTGAGGTATGTACCCTCTATCCCTATGCTGTGAAGAGTTTTGATCAAGAAAGGGTGCTGAGATTTGTCAAATGCTTTTTTCAGCATCTATTGAGAGGATCATATGATTCTTATTCTTTCTTTTATTAATGTACTGTATCACATTGATTGATTTACAGATATTGAACCAACCTTGCAACCCAGGAATAAATACCACTTGGTTGTAGTGAATAATCCATTTAATGTACTTTTGGATCCTATTGGTTAGTATTTTGGTGAGAATTTTTGCATCTGTGTTCATCAAGGATACTGGTCTGTAATTCTCCCTTTTGATGGGGTCTTTGTCTGGTTTGGGGAACAAGGTAATGCTGGCCTCAAAATGAGTCTGGAAGTTTTCCTTCTACTTCTGTTTTTTTGGAAGAGTTTCAGAATAGGTATTAATTATTATTTAAATATTTGATAGAATTCCCCTGGGAAGCCATCTGGCCCTGGACTCTTGTTTGTTGGGAGATATTTGATGATTGCTTCAATATCCTTACTGGTTATAGGTCTGTTCAGGTTTTCTATTTCTTCCTGGTTCAGTTTTGGTAGTTTATACATCTCTAGGAATGCATCCATTTCTTTGAGATTGTCAAATTTGCTAGTTTATAGTTGCTCATAGTATGTTTTTATAGTTG
Source organism: Spilogale gracilis (assembly GCA_004023965.1). NCBI lineage: Eukaryota > Metazoa > Chordata > Mammalia > Carnivora > Mephitidae > Spilogale > Spilogale gracilis. Next base: position 37,914 of record PITA01002265.1, on the reverse strand, counting down.
TTTGTATTTCTTTGGTGTTGCTTGTGATCTCTTTTCTTTCATTCATGATTTTATTAATTTGGGTCCTTTCTCTTTTCTTTTTGGGATGTCTAGCCAGGGATTTATCAATCTTGTTAATTCTTTCAAAGAACCAGTTCCTAGTTTCGTTGATTTGTTCTACTGTTCTTTTGGTTTCTATTTCTTTGATTCCCACTCTGATCTTTATTATTTCTCTTCTTCTGCTGGGTTTAAGCTTTCTTTGCTGTTCTTTCTCCAGCTCCTTTAGGTGTAGGGTTAGGTTGTGTACTTGACACCTTTCTTGTTTCTTGATAAAGGCTTGTATTGCTATGTACTTTCCTCTCAGGACCGCCTTTGCTGTGTCCCAAAGATTTTGAACAGTTGTGTTTTCATTTTCATTTGTTTCCATTAATCTTTTTAATCCTTCTTTAATTTCCTGGTTGACCCATTCATTCTTTAGTAGGATGTTCTTTAGTCTCCATGTATTTGAGTTCTTTTCAACTTTCCTCTTCTGGTTAAGTTCTAGCTTCAGAGCATTGTTGTCTGAAAATATGCAGGGAATGATCCCAATGTTTTGGTACCAGTTGAGACCTGATTTGTGACCCAGGATGTGATATATTCTGGAGAATGTTCCATGTGCACTAGCAAAGAATGTGTATTCTGTTGCTTTTGGATGGAATGTTCTGGAATATATCTGTGATGTCCATCTGGTCCAGTGTATCATTTAAAGCCTTTATTTCCTTGTTGATCTTTTGCTTAGATGATCTGTTTATTTAGTGTGGGAGGTGTTAATATTCCTCACTATTACTGTATTATTGTTGATGTGTTTCTATGATTTAGTTATTAATTGTTTTATGTAATTGGCTGCTCCCATTTTAGGGGCATAGATATTTAAAATTGTTAAATCTTCTTATTGGACAGACCCTTTAAGAACGATATAGTGTCTTTCCCTATCTCTTTGGCTTAAAATCTAACTTGTCTGATATAAGGATTGCCAGCCTAGCTTTCTTTTGCTGTCCATTAGCATGGTAAATGGTTTTCCAACTCTCACTTTAAATCTGGAGGTGTCTTTGGGTCTAAAATGAGTTTCTTGAAGACAGCATATTGATGGGTCTTATTTTTTTATCCATTCTGATACCCTGTGTCTTTTGATTGGGGCATTTAGCCCATTTACAGTGAAGGTAATTATTGAAAGATACAAATTTAGTGCCATTGTATTGCCTGTGAGGTGACTGTTACTGTATATTGTCTCTGTTCCTTTCTGGTCTGTTACTTTTAGGCTGTCTCTTTGCTTAGAGAACCTCTTCTAATATTTCCTGTAGGGCTCGTTTGGTATTTGCAAATTCTTTTAGTTTTTGTTTGTTCGGGAAGCTTTTTTTTTTTTTTTTTTTAAGATTTTATTTTATTTATTTGACAGAGAGAAACACAGCCAGAAAGGGAACACAAGAGAGGGGAGTGAGAGAGGGAGAAGCAGGCTTCCCGCCGAGCAGAGAGCCTGATGAGAGGCTCGATCCTGGGCCTCCAGGATCATGACCTGAGCTGAAGGCAGTCGCTTAACTAACTGAGCCACCCAGGCGTCCCTGTTTGGGAAGCTTTTTATCTCTCTTTCTATTTTCAATGACAGCCTAGCTTGGATATAGTATTCTTGGCTGCATGTTTTTCAGTTCAGCGCCCTGAATATATCATGCCAGTCCTTTCTGTCCTGCCAGGTTTCTGTGGATAGGTCTGGTGCCAATCTAATATTTCTGCCATTGTATGTTACAGACCTCTTCTCCCAAGCTGCTTTCAGGATTTTCTCTTTGTCACTGAGACTTGCAGGTTTTACTATTAGATGATGGGGTGTGGACCTATTTTTATTGATTTTGAGGGTGGTTATCTGTGCCTCCTGGATTTTGATGCTTGTTTCCATTGCCAAATTAGGGAAGTTCTCTGCTATAATTTTCTCCAATATATCTCTGCCCCTCTTTCTCTTTCTTCTTCTGGGATCCCAATTATTCTAATATTGTTTCATCTTATGGTATCACTTATCTCTCAAATTCTCCCCTCATGGTTTAGTAGTTGTTTTTCCTCTCTTTTTGTCAGCTTCTTTATTTTCCACCAGTTGGTCTTCTATATCACGAATTCTCTCTTCTGCCTTATTTATCCAAGCATTAAGAGCCTCCATTTTTGATTGCACCTCATTAGTAGCTTTTTTTGATTTCAACTTGGTTAGATTTTAGCTCTTTTATTTCTCCAGAAAGGGATTCTCTAGTATCTTCCATGCTTTTTTTGAGCCCAGCTAGCACTTTGAGAATTGTCATTCTGAACTCTAGTTCTGACATATTACTGATGTCTCTATTGATTAGGTCCCTAACCATCAGCACTGCCTCTTGTTTATTTTTTTGGGTGGTGAGTTTTTTCACCTTGTCATATTTTCCAGATAAGAATAGGTGGATGCAAGAACAAAATACTAAAAGGGTAGCAACACCCCAGAAAAATATACATTAACCAAATCAGAAAAGACCCAAAACTGGGGGGGAGAAGAAAGGAAAAAAAATCTATATCTCTATATCTATCTGTCTCTGTCTACAAATATGATTAGACTAGTGAATACAACAGAGCTACATGTTTGATTTTGGGTGTATTTTGGTCTGTTAGAAGAAACTGCCTCCCAAAGTTTTAAAGAAAGAAAAAACTTATATATGTACAAAAATATGGGTATACATGATGAAGGGATGGAATATGACTATAAAGATGAAAATTTAAAAGATTCTAAGAAAGAATTGATAATATAAGAAGTTGGTTGAGAAAAGAAAAAAGAAAAAGGAGGAAAGAATGTGATGAGGCTGGAGACTTTGGTAAGATAAAATAGTTAAAAACCATTAACATAAGAAAGAGAAAAAAACAGATTAAGAAAAAAAGTTTAAAAAATTTAACTTTGAAAGACTAAATAATCATGGGGGGAAAATCCATGAATTCTATGTGGTGCATTCCCCCTAACTCTGGAGTTCCACGGGTCTCATTGATTGGTGAACTTGGTCTTGGCTGGATGTTCTCACTAATCTTCTGGGGGATTAGTTGTATTGTATTGATTTGCAAATGTTTTTGCCTGAGGTGGAACTGCCCCACCTTTGCAAGGGGCCAGGCTAAGTAATCTGCTCAAGTTTGCTCTCAGTAACTTTTGTTTCCTGAAGAATTTCTGTACAGCTTTAGAAGATAGGAATGAAGATTGCAGCCTTCTGGTCCCCAGTGCAGAGGAGCCAAGAGCTTGGTGCCTTACTCCTCTGTGCACCCTCAGAGAAAAGAGGTCAATTACACGTTCTCCCTGGTCTCCAGCTGCACTCTGTGCTCACCCAGCCTCTGACAGAGCATTTCTACCTCTGGAGCATGGCCCCCTTTGGTGTCTCCAAATCCAGCAGATACCTGCAGTGCTCTCCCATGCTGCCCCTTCTGTGGAAGAAGGAGGGGATCTTCCTGGATCTGCTACTTGTGGGGCCCCTGCTTGAAGACAGTGGCCTGACAGTGCCTCGGATCACAGTTTAAGGTAAGCCCGACCTGAGAGTCCACTCCTTGGCTCAGTCTCTGCAGCCAAATTTCCTGCTCTGATACCTGGGAGCTCTGCCACATGGGCACCCCGGGTCCTTCTGTGACCCTGCAGGTCCTGAGACCACACTGTCCCCCCGAGGGCTCCACCCCCTGCTTAGGCTCAGGGGTGACGTCCTTCAGTGGAGCAGATTTCTAAAGGTTCTGATTTTGTGCTCCTGCTGCTGTACTGCTGGCTGGGAGTTGGTCCCTCCCCCTGCGGTCTGCCTTCCCAAATGTTACCACCAATTCTCTTCTCCCTGCATCCTACCTTCCAGAAAGTGGTCACTTTTCTGTTCCTAGAATTGCTGCTCTTCTTCTCTTTGATCTCCTGTTGAGTTTGTAGGTGTACCTACTGGTCTGATTACCATCTAGCTGAAATCCTGGGACCTGATGATATCTAGGGCTCCTACTCCTCCGCCATCTTGCTCCTCCTCCTGGTCATATGGTTTTTAGAAGAGACACTTTTAAAACATAAGGACACTGGTGAGGCATGTGCAGAATTTGCTACAGTTTTCCTTTGTGCTGCTAGGATACAATCTGTCACCACATTAAGTCCATTCTGTTCTGTCACTGATTCTTCAAGGTGTATGATCCCTAAAAAAAGATTTACAACAGGAGGGTTAATGGGACAAACTACAGTGCTACAGCTATAGTTGACTCTGATGTTGTAATTATAATTTATCATCTTCCGTTCATTCGGGATTTTCCATCTACTGAGCCTCATCTAGAACTTCTGCTGGTCTCGATTCCTTGCCCTGGGAAATGTCCTAGACTTTCAACCCTAAGGGATCTGGATCCCTAGTTACCTTGTTCTTGTGAGGCCATGATTGTAGCAATTACCTTGTTTTGTTTTGTTAACACCTGTCATGAAAACATGAACTTCTAGACAATCTCCATCCTGCTTCCATAATGTAGCAGCACTTCTCTTTTTTTTTTCTTTTTTTTAAGAGGGTTTTTTAAAAAAGATTTTATTTATTTATTTGACAGAGAGAGAGATCACAAATAAGCAGAGTCAGGCAGAGAAAGAGGGGGTAGCAAGCTCTGTGCTGAGCAGAGAGCCTGATGTGGGGCTCAATCCTAGGACCCTGAGATCATGACCTGAGCCAAAGGCAGAGGCTTAACCCTCTGAGCCACCCAGGTGCCCCAGCACTTCTCTTTCTTTATGATAATCAGGGTGAGTTACTCCTGCCAGTATAAATCCCTTTTTGCCTAGAGATCAAAGAATGAAGGATACACAAGAACCAAAAGACAATCATAGCTTTAAGTTCATTGGAACACTTATGGTGTCCCTTAATAAAAACATTTTATCCCTGAACCTCAGAACCCCTAACCATAAGAGACTAAAGTTATGGGGAAGGATAAAGTACAGAATCCCAAGTAGGTCATAGCATTGGTGGCAAAGAAACCAGTCTTACTACAAGCTCTTGGCTCCTGGGCCAATATATTTTGACTTGTGGGATACAGTACCCTATAGAAATTCAAAATTGCTATTCAAGTGTGATCATAGCGAGAACAGCCTTGGTAAGACTTTGAGCCATATATAGCATCCATCTTTGCCACTCTGACAAGATGGTTCATGGGCCTATTGTATAATCACTGGCATGACCAAAGACAGAGTTTGACTAACACCCATTAGATGAGTCATTCTATCAACCTAGTTATTCAGTGTCTCTTCTGGTAGTTGTCTGAGGAGCATTAAATGTGACACAAATGCCTTCACACTTCATGACCACTCCCATAGGTTGATTTAAATGCCTTTTCTTTGAACCCCTTTGTTTCTGATCTTCCAACTTTCTTTCCTCTAGGCCCCTGACCATACAAGCCTTTTACCATTTCCCAGGAGTCTATATATAGCCTCACCTCTGTCCCTACCACATAAAATTGATGACTACATGTACTGCTTAAAGCTCTCCCAAGTAGGTGGGATTCTTCTACTCTTATGTCTTAGAGTCACCTGCAAATGGGTTGTAGTGTAGAAGTCCATTTTCTACTTGTCAAACATTTTGAGGCTACACATCCATGAACCAGGACCAGGTTTTTCTCCTTTTCACCAGCTGCTTGCTATAAACTTTCTAAGAAGCCATAGGTGAATCTGATGGAGAGACCATGATGCTACAGTGATAGGAGACATTGAATTTGGGCCCCCATTTGTACCTTCAATAAAGCCCTTGTACCTTACAAAGCCCAATAAAAAATGTACCATTTATACTGTATGATAGAATTGTTTGGCAGCTCTGATAATATCTGGCTCTTGATAAGCATCTCTGGTTTCATAGTTATCTAATCTAATGTTCTAAGTCAAGTTTTCAGTCTCTCCTAAGGCTTAATAGCAAGCCAGAAGTTTGTCTTTGAATGGGAAATAATTCTTTGCTACAGAAGTACGAATAGCATTCCTCCAGAATCCCAGAAGTCTACACTGAAACTTATTTGGGGGCTTGTCAGGGATTCCACATAGTCTCCTATCTACCCTGGGTACCTCTAACACCACTGAGTTTACTGGGCAGCTTTTATAATAACTCAGACCAACTGTAGAACCTTCTTAAAATAGGTAACCTTCTAAGTCACCCACTAAATGGATTATAACAGTACAACTAAGTGTGGGCTCTCTCTAAAATCCAAGGAACCTACCAAGGCCTTTGCTTTTTTCTTATGAGAGATAAAATGTGCAATAACTTAGCCTTTACTTTGGGGTGAATGGGATGTCCTATAATGCCCTATGCCATAAGACTACTAAAAGTTGTTACTGAAGTGGGAGGCCCCTTAATCTTTGTAGGACTAATCTCCTGGTCTCTAGTACACATGTTCCTTTCCAAGATATACAGAGTACTTCTGCTCACAAGATCTGATTAATATGATGTGTTTAGTCTAGTGGACCAGTATAATGATGGTCTGTGGAAATGTCAAAATGACCAACCTTCCTTTGATTACACTCAGACAGAAAGGAGGATAATCATAGCCTTGGGGCAAGAAGATCAATGTGTATTGCTGTTCATCCTAGGTGAATGTGAAATGGAACTCCGAATTGCTTTTGATCTTTCTTTTAGATGGGGATTGAAAAGAATACATTTGCTGCACCAATAACTCTATACCAGGGGCATCTGGGTGGCTCAGTCGTTAAGCGTCTGCCTTCAGTTCAGGTCATGATCCTGGAGTTCTGGAGTTCCCTGCTTGGCGGGAAGCCTGCTTCTCCCTCTCTCGCTCCCCCTGCACATGTTCCCTCTCTATTTGTGCTTCTCTCTGTCAAATAAATAAATAAATAAAATCTTAAAAACAAACAAACAAAAACAACACAACTCTATACCAAGTGTTGATAAATTCTAGTCAGATACCATGTCTGGCATAACAGCTGTAGCTGGATCTGCCACTTCGTTAAGTTTCTGTAGTTCACCATTGTCCCCCGTGATCTATTTTTTTTGCAGGGAATATAATGGTAAATTAGGGAGGAGTATAGTAGAAATTACCACCCTTGCATTCTTTAATTCACCAATACTAACACTCTAATTTACCAATCTCTGCCATTCTACTCATGCTGCTGCACCGATTCTGATTCCTTCTCTTGTCCTGCACAGGAGACAGTTTCAGGTGCTCTCAGTAGACCTTTTCTGGATTCCATGTAAAATGGGCTTGAGACAGAGCTCTATGTATCATCTGACCTTCAAATAACCTCAATCCAACAAAGGAGCCATGATGGCACATTGAGTTTTATGGTAAGAAGTTCAGACGCTTTATTCAATAGCCCTCAAGACTTGGGTGTTCCCCTTTCTTTAGGATGTAATTAGTCTGGTAACTGGTTATAGGGTTTTTGGAGGGCAGGAGGTAATATGTACTATATATACTTCTTCCACCATGGCCCAGCACCCTCAAGACACATTTTTATACATAATCTTCTAGTTGCTCCTGGTATGTATTAGTTCCAGTAGCTCTGATGATGAATAATGTTACCTCCCATGTAAGAGACAGTACATAACCATCAAAACATGCTGAGATCACACCATAGATTTTGGCCTATATGGTCTATATGAGTGGTGGGGTGGGGTGGGAGGAGGCAGGAAGGCACTATTACTTTGGAAGACATTTGCCTTGAGGAGGACTTTGGATGGCTTCCTGGCAATGGGAACCTACTCTCCTCTATGAGGGAAGGGGAGGCATTTGTGCCAACATACAGGACTCAGAAAGGTGTGTTCCGAAGTCTAAATCCCAAGTCTCAGGGTTCCACTTCTGCTCAACCAGGACTAGGACTTTAGCCAAGGACTTACTGGAGCTGTGGATTCAGTCTCTTGTAACTTAGTCACGGTTACAATCAAATCCTGGGCTTACTTTCAGCACTGTCTGCCCTCCTGCTGCAGGAGATGAATGTCTCTGTAAATTGTGCCGTGGAGAAGTTCTAGTTTTCATAATGTGTCCTGAATCATTGGTGGACTTAACAGCCTGACAGATACTCTTTCTTCAAGGTAGCACAACATAATCAACTCCACAATCCTTGTAATAACAATTGCTTCCATTGCTTTCAAGAGCTGGTCGTTGATTCTCTTTTCACTTCTATATCTGCCTAGTCAATCACAGGCTAGAGTCATCAATTGTGTTGCTACAAAAGCATCCCACTTCCCAGCAGAAATGGGATTTTTTTTTGTCATCTCGCTGGCTAATAATTTAATTCTAGAATCTCCTCCTGAGATCTACTTCCCAGGGTCATTTCTGTCACCATCTGCTTAGTTTGGGTTTCCCCAAGAGTTGATCTTGAGGTAAGAATTTGGGTGAAAGTCATTTCCTTAGGCGGTAAGAGAGTGCAGAAGTGAGATAGGAAATGGAGAAAAAGTAATAAAAATACGCTACTGAGTGGATTACCTTTGGCACCACTTAAAGCTCTGTCCCATGGGGGACCCTTTGAGAGGCAGTGTGGCACATTCCTTGGAACTGTCCCACAGTGGGCTAGGAAGTAGAAGGTCTCATCCATTATTCCCACCCTTCTTGGGAGAGGGTTGCTCCTGGGGTATTAACTCCTCTGTATTTCTGGCCTGCCCTTCATGTGGTTCTTTCCAGTACTAGAGAAAGTTCTCAGGCAGAGAGACATAAGAAACTATTGGCATGCAGGGGGGCCATGCAGGGTTGGACCACAGCAACCTTCTCACTGGCATCTCCCAAGACTCCAAGTTGACCTTGCCATTGTATGGCTTCAAATCCTGCAGTTTATTCTCAGGATAAAGTAGCTACTGTTCTCTGAGGGCCAGTGAAGTATTAGGTATTGTATAAATGCCAGATCTTCTCTTACATTAATACTTTTTATCTTACAAGGCCTCAACATTTTCATTCCACTGAGGAGAAAACTGAGTCTCAATGAGGTATGAATGCCTCAGACTAGCACACAAGCTTCTTCATATTCCAGCCGCTGCCTGCTTCTGTTCCCTTCTGAGTCCTCTCATTTGTCTCACCCACCCTGAGTCACTTGCAGTTCCCCAAGCTGACCCATCTTCACGCCTCCCTACCTTTTTACATGCAGTTTCTTTTGTCTAGAATGCTCTTTCCCTTCCTGTGCTTCAAGACTCAGATCAAGTCACACCTCCTCCAGGGAGTCATCCTGACCCTGCCAGGCTGAGTCTGAGTTAGCCCCTCCTTTGTGCTGCCACAGTCTTTATGTTCCTGTAGGAATACTGACCTCTTGGTGTTTCATTTGCCTATTGACATGTTTGTGCCTCCGCCAGGAGTGAAATGCTCTGTGGATATTTGCCAGGTGAATGAAAGATCAGCCCACTCATTTAGTTCTCACTCTGCCAGCTTGTGTTGTCTCACCACTTTTTACATCACTAAGTTTTTCCAGGGCCAATCTGTGGTGCGGGTTTGGATGGAGTAAGGGGAGGGCGGGGTGGGCAGAAATCTCTGTTTCCTTAAAAGTCAGTCTTTCCTGGATTGGAAGCCCCAGGAGGGCAGGAAACATATTGGATCCTCTCATCACTGTATCCCAGCACCTAACCCAGACTGGGCCTAATGTGGAGTGAGATTACATATTGCTGAATAAATGAACGAATGATAAGTACTCTTTATTATGTACTCATTCACTGTGCTCTGTGTTGTGGAGAGATGAATAAGGCAACGAGGTCATGTCTCTGTCCTCAAACCTAGGTTCCTCCATAAGCCAACCCTGAGATAAGTGTTCTTGTTCAAATATCTTATCGGACAGGTGTTCCCAGGAGAAAGGGGAAGTGAGACAGGCAGTCTGTGAGCCTGCTGAGGGTGTGTCACTGAACATATTACCACAGTGAGCAGCTGGAGCATCATTGTACAGAGATACTCTGGGAGCTCTAGTGGAGCACGAGTTTCAGAGTTATCCTGACCTTGGGGTGAGGGAGCTGGGGTATTTATACCCCAACTTTTGTTGGTCAGTGGTTGAAGGCTGTATATGTGTGTGTGTGTGGCGGGAGAAATGGGCTCCAGTAGCCAGAGGAGGCGCTTAGGTACAGCAGTGCACGTGATTAGAGCAGGTGGAAGGTGGGCAAGAATGGTAAGAGTGAGGACAGTGGGTGGGGTATGGAGAGTGACTGGTGCATCCAGGGGGTGACAGTCACATTACTGTACAGCCAACCTCAACATGAAAATCCTGACCAGGACCAGGCAGACAATGCGAATGAGAGAAATGTTTGGGTTGAGAGCAGTTGTCCCTCTAAAAGTTGCATACATGTGCCACTTTGCCTTTTATTTCTGACAGAAAGTCGCCACTGGTTTTGAGTAAGATGAGTGCGAGGGCTGTCTTTAATCCTGACCTGTGCCTGTAGTCCTCAGAAACCTTCAGAAGGGACTGTGGCACATTCTCAGTCCTGGTCTCATCACCTCACGTCAAATCTAGAGCTGTGTTCTCTTATTTAACCCTCACAAAAGCCTGGGAGGTTGGTAAGGAAAACAAAACACAGAAAAGTTAAATACTCCAGCCAGTACACAATCTAGTGCCATTTCTGTTCCTTAGCTGACCCTATGATTTCTTATCCTGAGTTTCTTCATGTCTGAAATGGGTTCACCAAATCACAAGGTGAGCCTGCAGCACCAGCGCCAATGTAAGGAATCTTTTAGTGTGAGTAGTGCTTCCTCCATTTATCGCTCATTGAGTGTCGGGCTCTGTCTCCCCACCCTCTCAACATTTTCCTGCCATCTCTTTTTTTGTGTGTGTAATTTCTGGCCCTCTCTAGGTCTTTCTCCCTGTGGCCTGCACTCTCTCCTTCCCCCGCACGCCCTCCCCAAGACCCTCTCGGTTTTCTCCGTCTGTCCTCTGCTGCCCTCGTGTGGCTGGAGCTGGAAAGGTGGCTCCTCGTGGCACCACCCATCCCCGCCCGGGGCGCACCTGAGCACGCCGCTGGAGGTGAGCGCCGGTGCGTTCAGATGCGGTGCCCGCGTTGGGGACTCGCTTTCTGCCTGCGTCTGGCAGGTTTGGGTTTGGTACCGAGACTTGGACTTGACTCATACCTGGATCTATCCTGACCCCGTGTTGGTGCGGGGGACAGAGGCCTACCTCTAACCTCTTTTCTGCGCGAGCGCTCGGAGTAGGCTTTTCCAGAGCCTCCCTCTGCGTGTGAGTCCCTGCCGCCTCTGGAATTTCGTGAAATTTGGTGAAATGGTCTTTTGCTAGCCTTTTTCGCCCTGCGGCCCCTCCCACACACACCAGGTGTTTCCCTTTTTAATAGTCGCTGTTGTGGTAATGGAAGCTTAAGAAGGCGTTTGCAGAGGAATTTATTCGCCTTTATGGCACAGTGCCAATGAGGATGTCCAAATACTTTCCTTCACCACCCAGCCCCTTCTCAGAGCTTGGTTATCCTCCTGTCAGAAATCTGATGAACATCCCATTCTTAAATTGTTTTACACGGTTGCACAACATTTAACTCTTTCGTGTGCTTAAATATATTTTAAAATTGCACAAGAAATATGTGGTCATTACAGAAAGATTAGAGAACACAACAAAGGACTTCCAGTTAAAGATGACAGGTTGGACACACACGCTCTTTCCTGAAATTGCACTAAAATGACAGAGAATATCTTATTAAAATATTTAAAGCCACAAGGACAAAAAGAACAGGAGAGATGACAGCAGTGTTTGGAAGCTGGGAGTACAGCGCAGACATTTAACTCAACAGACATGGAAAGTTGCATCTTAAACCCCAGTAGGTGTATATATATGCAGCTGGATATACCTTGGGAACCGGGGAAAAGGCTCAGGCACTTCAAGAAGTAGATGGGTCTGGAAACTAAGAGCAGTTAGATCCCCTGGTTTCTTCCCCTTGAGGCCACACTACCTCCTTCCCCAACTTGAGGAGAGGACTAGAGGTTTATTCTTTGGAGAGGGTCTTGGCCTGGGGGGAGGGGCATTGGAGGGTGGGAAAACTGGAGATTAAGTGAATGTTGAGTCCCCAGCACAACACTGCTTTCCCTGCCCCATTCAACTCCTGGCACCAGGCAACCAGGCAGACACCTCTAGGCAGGAGACTGGAAGATGAAACTGGGGAAGAAGGGTGCCGCCTAATGAAATGGCCCCAGCAGACCCCCCTCCCCCGGGGCCCATTGTCAACAATAGATCTATGTGCATACAACTCTCAATCAGCTTTTGAATTTTTCTTTTTTTTCTTTTTTGGCCCTAATTTCAGACTTAGAGAAAAATTGCAAGAATTTCTGTTCTACTCTTCACCAAATTCCCCTAATATCGACATATTGTTTTTTTACTTAACATGATGGCCCTTTGTCCCTGAATAATTCAGCGTGTGTTTCTCAAAACCGAGGACATTCTTTTTAACATTGAAATTAACATTGATTCAGGGCTATTATATCTACAGACCTTATTCAGATTTAGCCAACTGTGCCAATAATGTCCTTTAGAGCAGAAAATCCCAGATCATGTGCTGCATTTAGTTTTCATGCCTCTTTAGGCTCCTTTAATCTGAAGCAGTTCCTCTGTCTTTGTTGCCTTCATGACATTGACATTTTTTTCAAGAGTACAGGACAGGTATTTTGCAGAATGTCCCTCAATCTGTCTGATGTTTCCTCCTGAGTTAGGCACTGTTGGCAAGACTATCACATAAATGATGTTTTGTTAGTGCAAGCATCAGGAGCCATGTGACCTCTGTCTATCTCATTGCCAGTGATGTTAACATTAATCACCTGCTTAACGAGGTGTCTGCCAAGCATCTTCAGTGTGAAGTTATTGTTTTTCCTTTGTAATTAATAAATATTAATTACACCAGTTTTCAAATCATTGATTATTCTTGCCTGAATCAGTTATTATTGTGATGTTATCTGGGGGTAATTTTCTTTTTTTTTCTTCAGAGAGAGCACATGCCCATGAAGGGGGGTGGGTAGGGGCAGAGGGAAAGGGAAAGAGAGAACCTTAAGCAGGCTCCACACCCAGCACAGAACCCCACACCTGGCTAGATCTTGTGACCCTGAAATCTTGACCTAAGCCAAAACCAAGAGTGGGACACTTAACTGACTGAGCTACCCAGGTGCCCCTGGGGGTTATTTTCTAATGCCACCATTTATTTATTTGTTTATTTATTTATTATTTTATTTATTTGACAGAGAGAAACACAGGTAGAGAGGAAACAGAGATAGGGGGAGTAAGAGAGGGAGAAGCAGGCCTCCCCCTGAGCAGGGAGCCCGATGTGGGGCTCGATCCCCAGACTGCAGGATCACAACCCAAGCCAAAGGCAGACCTCCAATCACTGAGCCATCCAGGTGCCCCCCTTTTTATATTTATTAGTTGGTTTCCCAGTATAAGGAAGAGATTTCCCTTCTTGCCATATGTTTATTTATAAAGTTATATGAATATGGTCACCTGGATTTTATTTCAATCAATGAGTTCTATAGTCTTTACTATATATATATTACTCTGTTACTATACATATGTATATTATGAAACATTATGCTCAATATGTTATACTGTGTGTCCATATTATGCTCAGTTTATTCTAGATTTATTCACTGGGAACCTCTTCCTACTGGCTTTTGTGTCCATCATTATGTCATTCTTTGATCATTTCTGTCACAGAGAGATATTCTGGACTCATCTACTACTTTCTCTGCCCTAGTTTGGGAATAGCTGTTTCATCAAGGAATTATGTTCTTTTAGTAATGCCTCACAGAGAGACAGCAAAGGACCATCCGAGAACCAAGGAGAACATCTAGTAGAAAAGAGAGACAAAACAAAATAAAACAAATGAACAGAGATAAAAGCTATGTGGCAGAAACAGAGACTAGATAGGGAGATAAAAACTTAAAACACAAAATCTAGCACACTATCACAAATATTTTCAGAGAATTAAGAGAAGCTATTGAATCCATTAAAGAAGAACAGAATGCCGTAAAATGATCAGGAAAGAAAAAACTCTTGGATGTTAAATATCCTAGCGCACAAATGAAAAAATCAGTTAAGGGGTTATAAGACCAAACTGAAAAGATAGTTTGAAAAGTGAGGCAAAAAGACAGAGATGGAAAGCATAAGAGCAAAAATAAGACAAACCAAAGTCCAAATTCTAAAAGGTGAGAGTCCTAGAAAAGAATGTGTGGTGGGGGGCAGGTGTTGGTAGACATTGGGTATCTGAAGGCTGCTCGGCAGCAGTACGCTAGCAAATTTTTGATCTAACAACTAGATCTCAAAAAAAAATGTGTGCATGTATATGCATCCATAAATTCATTACACATTTTATTGATATGAGTAAAACAATTTACAGTAATAATATAAACAATATTCTTTATTATAAATTCTATCTAGCCAATTGATTCTCACAGATGACTTCCACCGAATTTTGCCAAACTCTTACAGCTGTAACTAACTGATAGCTGTCATTCATCCATAATTTAATAGAGTTGCAGTCTAATCTGCTTTTTTCCCATATAAACTTATTGCCATTAAATCTGATACGTAGAACAGTGTTCTACTGTTAAACTGTTTATCAAACCTCATATAAGTTATCGTCATTATATTTAAACCTCTTTCAGCTTCAACATTACGTATTTTGGAATTTCACCCTTTTTAAATTACAGGTTTTTATTTAAATTCCGGTTAGTTAACATATAGAGGAATATTGGTTTCAGGAGAAGAAGGTGATTTAGTGATTCATCACTTATATATATCACCCAGTGCTCATCTCAACAAGTACCCTCCTTAGTATTCATCACACATTTAGCCCATCCTGCCACCCACTTCCCCTCTGCAACCCTGTTTATTCTCTATAAAGAGTTTCTTTTATGATTTCTCTCTCTCTCTCTTTTCCCACTATGTTCATCTGTTTGTTTCTTAAATTCCACCTATGAGTGAAACCATATGTTTTTGTCTTTCTCAGAAATTATTTTGCTTAGTGTAATACTTTCTGGTTCTGTCCACATTGTTGCAAATGGCAAGTGGCATGCCACTATATAGTATTTGTGCTATACAGATACTTAGATTTAAATCACCTCAAGAGCACAGAGTAGCAGAATGTCATGAAATAATTGGGAAGTAATACATTTTCAGCATGTATCATCCTTGTTTTTCTATACAGCTTATTTAATTGTAAATGGGTATAATTTAATTCCGGATAATGGTGTTTAACAACTGGGGAGCAGGTGAGAACAGCAGAAGTCTGCTGGGGTCCTAATGTAGGTGTAGTCTCTAATCAAGGTCAGAACTCAGTCTGTGACCTTCATCACAGCTTAGTCTTTTCAGGGTTCCATCTGGGGTTAATTTAGGGGCTCAATATATGACCTGAGAAAAGTTGAGTGTCTCTTTTGGTGAAGCAGACTGACCTCTGCACTGCTGCAGTTGCAAACCCAGACTTCTCCATTTATGAGCCTGGGAGCCATCTCACAGATCGCAAGGCTAAGAAGAGGCTCAGAGTTAATGTGGATCTCCACCCCACCACCCAAACCTGCCACTTCTGTTTCCTCCCGTTATCTCTGCATATCCCACTAGAGGGCAGCAGAGACTTGACTAAAAAGAAAAATGTCCACAGACTGGTCACCCAAGACCCCATCATCTGAGGGCAGGAGAAGGATCTCCCCCTTTATTTGCACCACTGTCATGGTTCCAGGCTCGGCTTCTAGGGTCCTGGAGCCAGACTCTGGAAATCCCACTGACTCTGACCCCCTAGCCCCTTGCTCCTCCTCAACCCTAACTCTGTCTCTCCGGCTAAATCATCCGCTCTGCGAGGTTGGGGTGGGGTTGGATCGCGCGCCCAGCACTGAGTGGGTGCTCACGAAATGTTCATTAAATCAGTACATACGGGGTGGGGCAAGGTAGTATATGGGGGGGGGGAAACCTGGTTTTATTTATTTTATGCATTTATTGTTATTTTAAAATATATTTCTTTGATTTTTATTTATTTATTTGACAGAGAAAAACACAGCCAGAGAGGGAACACAAGCAGGGGGAGCGAGAGAGGGAGAAGCAGGCTTCCTGCCGAGCAGGGAGCTGGATGCGGGGCTCGATCCTAGGTCTCCAGGATCATGACCTGAGCGGAAAAAAGACACTTAATGACTGAGCCACCCACCTGCCCCAGAACCTGGTTTTAAAGATGATTTAAAGTCTCGCAATTGCTGTATGTCTTTAAGGAAGTCACTTAACCTCTCTGTGCCTTTAATTCACCATTTGTAAGAGGAAACACTGGTATCTAAGTTGAAATTCTGCTTTAAGGATTAAATGAAATGACATTAAGCACCAGTATACACTAGGTGCTTAATAAAAAGAACAATTATTATGATGCAGTTCTGAGGTATGTTAAGTAATCAGATGTGGATAAAGGAATAGATGGGAGATCCGAGTGTGATTGCCAGAGAAGGAGGCTGAAGATCACAAAGGAGTCTGAATGCCAAGTTGAGGACTTAGGGTTTTCTTTTGCCTACAGTGGAAACCCCTGAGGGGCTCTTCAGTCTACTTGGTGAGATGAAACCAAGACACAGAAAACCTCTTACCTCAGCTCTTTGGCAAGCTCCCTTAATTGAGAATCTATTGCACACATGCACGCGTGCACACACACAGGCACACACAGGTACTTAATTTGGAAATTACTCCAAATTTACAGAAGAGTTGCAAATATAGTAGAAAGAACACCATATCCTTTTTCTAGAAGCACCTATTGTAAATTGTCACATTTGCTTTATCATCTGCCTCCCCCTCCCTCCCCCCGTAAATTAATATTCTGATCTACTTGAGAGTAAGTTGCATACACCGTGACCTTTTGCCTCTAAATACTTCAGTGTAGACTCTGGGCATTCTTTCTGTTGCTGTGGCTGCTCCGGCTGCTTCTCCCAGACTCGCCGTGGAGCTGAACACTCACTTGGCTGCAGGCCGCGTGCCGGCGAGACTGGAGAAGCCGCTGGGCACGGCCAGTGCAGCCATCCTGGGCCAGCCTGAAGACTGCGTGGACGTGACGTTGCCACCGGGTCTGGCCCTGGCGGCGAACTGCTCCACCGAGCCCAGGGCGCAACTGCTCATCTCCGTCCGTGTGCGGGCATCATGGAGAAGAACTGCGGCCACAGGGCTGGACTCTTCCGGTTCCTCACAAGGAACTGGGCCTGGGCCAGAATTGGATCATTACGCGTGATAGGCAAGAAAGGGACAGTCATGCCTTTTCTCTGATCGGCACTGAGGGCGTCCAGGACACCTGTGAGCTTTCTGCCCCTTCTGGAGAGGCCTCCTGGCAGAGTGGGGGCCTGGTGGAGCTTTATGCAGAGGAGCTTTATGCAGAGAAGCGGCACAGTTTGCAAGGTCGTCATTTCTCTGCTGGGAACTGGGCACCAGGGGATAATTGATAACCAGTACCTGCCCTTGCAGACCCCAGAGCCTCCCAAGATGCTCCCAAGCAAGTGGGAGGCCAAACAAGTAGACTTAGTCATTCATACATGCATTCATTTCACAATGTTGATTGAGCACCTATATGGGATATAAAGGTGAGCAACGGAGAGCTGGTGTTCACCTTCATGTTGCTCACAGTCTAGTGGAGAGGATGGCTGATTAAAAGATTGCTGCCTCCGCAGGGTCCAGACCTGTGCCTGCCATACAGAGCTGCTCAGTAAATAAGGGCTGACTTTATTTAGCGCGTTGGTGCAACGCCAGGCCTTCCCTAGCAGTGCTCAGTCCTGCTCCCTTAACGGGCAAGGAAACTGCTGCTCAGAGAGGGAAAGCAGTCCCCCGTGGCCTACCCATGTGGCTTTGGGGATGGTAGGTCCTGCTCCTCCCAAGCAGAGTGGGCCATCACGTTGGAGTTTCCAGTCTGTGGGCAGCTGGGGGTCGGCTCATCTCAGAAGGTGTTGTCTCCCTAGCTTTCCTGGGGGCCCGCCTCCTCTCCCTATCCTGTTCTGGGGCCCGGGGCCTCCTGACTGGGCCTGTGGTTATTTAGTCAGTGATAATAATATTGGATTTACTTTCATCTCTGAATTGCATCAATTGTCGCCAGTGACATTTAGCTGACACATAAGGAGGAGGCTGGCATTTTTAGATTGTCAGTGTGTTACAGATGTAGAAGTGGATTGTGTCAGGCATCTGGTTTATTGTTAATTAGATGGAACAGGCAAGGCCTCCTCGGTGAGCGGGTGGATAAGTCCTTCTACAGCTCCCTCTTCAAACTGACTTCAGACCCCCTCCCGGAAGTTAATGAGGCCACCAATTTTCCCATCATCATGGGGAATTCACTTGAGAAGTTTGGGGAGCAAACAACAAAGTGAGTTGTTCTCTCTCTGTGGGTCTCTTTTATAGTTCAGTTATATCCCCCAAACTTACCATCTTTCTCCTTTGTAACTGAGAGAGAAAAATGGAAAGTCTGATGTGATTAGTGAGACACACTAGTTCAACGCTTCTACAGCAACAAATATTTCTGGAATGCTTCCTAGCTGCCTGGCCCCAGGTTTATCCCTTACCCTCTCTGCCTCAGTTTTCTCATCTGTTAATTAGGGATAATAATAGTCTTACCCTGAGGGTGTTGTAAGAAGTAAATGAACTTAAATATTCAAAGTGCCTGGCACATAGTAGGTGCTCTGCCCCTTCCTGCAACCACTGCCAGCACTGCGATTATTATGGGTAGTGTGCTGGGTGCTGAGGAGGTTCGGAGTTGTGGAAATATGCCCCATCCCTCTGATAATTTATAATCTGGTGGAGGAGATGGATACATCCGCAACCAACTCTTCAAATCTAGGATAGTGTTATTTCAAGATTCCATGATTGTAGAACTCAAAAGTTCTATGACTTTTTATTTTTAAGATTCTCTGAATTCATGGTCCTTACATTCTGTGGGGCTATGATTCTAAGTTCTGCGATTCTGTGAGGTGATCTGAGATGACAAACACTGGCTTGTTTTTCCCCTAAACCTGTTTTCATCACCTCCTGGGACAGTTTTTGCAGCCTCCCTGTAGTTAGGTGTGGCCACGGAGCTGAGTTCTGGCCAAGGAAATTGGGTGGAAGTGACGCGGGCTCCTGCCAGGCCCAGCCACAAAACCTTCCGTGGAATCGTCTGCGTCCTTTCCTTTACCCTCTCCTGACTGAACGAACAGAATGCCAAGGCCTACTGCCAACAGTGGGCAGAGCCACCATGCGGAAGGAGCCCGAGTTCCTGAATGAGCATGTGAGAGATGGTCCAGTCAGGAGTGTGAGCAGGAACTATTGTGTAAGCCACTGAGATGTCAGGTTTCATTTCACTTGGCAGCTAGCAGCTTAGGGCAGATGAGAAGGCAGGTGGGACCCTTCCTGATGAACCCTCCTTATTATCTGCCATCTGCATCAGTTCTTTGTCATTGCTTTCTCCAGCCCTGCAACCAGGTCACAGTTTCCCCCACATGCGGGTCCAGGACTGCCCCCCCTGCAGCCCCAAACTCAGCTGATAGCAGGAGGGGATATAAGGCTGTTTGCTGAGATCACGCCCCGTGGCTTAGTTCCTGCCCCTCCTTACCCTGCAACAAGTGTGGGAACCCCAGCTAGAGTTGATGTCATTGCTCTGACTGCCGGCCGAGAACACCATCCTGTGGGCAGACCCAGGCCTCTCATGCCAGCCCTGTTTCCATTCTCTGTTGGAATGAGCAGGGCCCAGCTCCTTCCTTGGGCAGACAGGAAGGGGGGTTTCTTCTGATGCTCTCACCTCTAACCCCCTTGTCCACACTTGTGCCACCTCTCCCTCTCCTCTCAGTGTTGTCACGTGGGGCAGTCTGCTTCTCCCTGTCCAATAACTGGCCCCCAACTCAGCGAGAATGTGGCCTGTTGAGCCAGGGCACCCCTCAGGAGAGGGAAGATTTTGCTTCAGTAGAATTAGCAACATCATCTGTTCCTTGTTAAAGAAAACTTTCTGTGATTTATGCTTGAATTTCACCACAAGAGATTGTATATTCAGTTTGCACTAGCTAGATAAATAAATGGGCACATAGATAAGAACCTTTGCTTCTGCCAGAGTTTGGGCCACAGCATGGGATATGACATGGGTGGTTGGGGAGATGCTGTGAGCCGGGCAGAGGTGGGCTAAACTTCAGCCATTAGGTTACAAAGATAGTGGGGGCTAGGGGAGAGAAGCAAATGGAAGACCCACCACTTTTCTATTTGGCTAACTTGAACTCTGAAGCCACCTCCTCCAGGATGCCTTCCTTCATTTCCACAGGTGTACTTAGCTGGTCCTTCCTCTAAGCTTCAGTTTTCTCATCTGTAAAAGGCAGATGCCTATTTACAGGGGCACACTAAAGATTAAATGAGACGCTATACATAACACACTCACACCAAGGCCTGGCCCTAGTGAGCACCCAGTTCTCTTAGCTGGAGCTCTGGAAGTGGGTGTTGGTGTTGGAGTCAGGATGGCTCACTAAGATTCCAGTTTTCATGGAGATGCACTGACGTTCTGGGGAAAAGACCAGTAAAGAAAACTTTAGCTTCAGGACCCCAATATTAAGGACTTGATAAAAAGGGCATAAAGGCTGTTCCTGAACTCTGGGAAGGAAGTCCAGGAGGGGCAGTAACTGAGCTCACTTTATTTGTCTTCAGTGGAATGAAGCTCTTGTGAGCAGGGACCTGAAATAATCTTTCGACCTTGCCCTTCAGCAAATACTCATCCTGAGTTTCTAAAGAGAATGGCAATGGTGCTTAGTAGAAACCTATACATGAAAACTGGGACAATTTAGAGGCCAGTTTACACCTAAAGAAACTGAAGTTCAGAGAGGGTAAGTCATCTCCCCAAGGTCACACAGCCATTAACTGGCATAGCCGGGATGGGAACGGCAATCTCCAGTTCTTTTACTTGGCCTGGTCTAGGGCCCACATGAGTGAGGGCAGCAGCTCTAGCGGTGGAAGACTCAAGAGCAGCGCTCCCCTGAATCCCTCGACCCCATTAGCCCAGCTGGTGCGGCAGCTGGAAAGCTCTGGATGCCTCTGAATAGAAACCATGAGCCTCCCCGGAGGCCAAGAGAAGAGGCTGGGATCTTGTGGATTCATCATTCCCTGTCCCTGGGATGGCCTTGTCCTCTAGCTGGCGTGACAGGGAAGCCAGCAGCACCACACGTGATCTGTTCCCTGCAGATTAGCGCGTGTTTGCAAGGGCCGTACAATGTACACTGCACATTTGCTTTATGTAAATAACAAAATAAAAAGGCAGGCTCTGTCATCAGGCAGTTCTGCTGTCCTTTGGAGCAGGAGGCTTCCCACTGAAACATGTTTAGGTACTAATGGATTCTACCTGAGTTGCCATCTAAACAACAAACATCTTTGCAGCTGCATAAAATCTTTCTCTTTTCAGGTGGGTGGTTGGGGAGATGCTGTGAGCCGGGCAGAGGTGGGCTTTATGGGCCGTTATTTTTAGAATATGCGGCAGGCCTTAGAGATCTGAGTGAGTACGGATGTTACAGAGAGGTTTTTCAGGTTGGATACAATCTCAAAAAATGGAAAGAGGCCAAAAGAGATGGTGATTCTTTAATGGCAGAGCCCAAGATAAAAGGCTAATATATTGGTGTCACCCTTTTAACCTGAGTTTTATAGCGATGAGATTTAGCATCCATCTTCCATTATATGTTGTCAACCTTATGGCGTCTCACTGATTTCCTGATGAGCGTGTCTGTGGGAATTTGCTCCAACAGCTGTGTATTAGAGGTGATCTAAGTGACACAGAGCTTTGAATATATGGAACCCATTTTGTTTTTTTTCTCTTCTTGCGGCTGCTGCAAAGTCAGAAGATATGCAGACAGCTGACCTCTGATTAATGGTGAGCTCATGAATATGCCTGGGACAGGATTGTATCCTGAGAATAGGGCAGGAGAGTCAGGGAGCAGCTGAGTCAACCCAAGAGACAGAAGGTTCTGGGATGGACTCCAGTCATGTAATTGGAGAGAGAAAAGCACATGTTTCCTGAGACACAACTGAGCTTCTGTCTCAGATCTGCCACTTTTGACTGTGAGGCTGGGAAAGTTATTTCACTGCTCTGAGCATCAGATTTTTTTTTTTTATTGTTACTAAAATTTTTTTTTCCCCCAGTGTTCCAAGATTCATTCCCCATTCCCCACATCCAGTGCTCCACGCTTTAGGTGTCCCCAGTACCCACCACCAGGCTCTCCCATCCCTCCACCCCCATCCCTCCAAGTCCCTCAGTTTGTTTCTGTGTCCAAAGTCTCTGTTGTTTTGTTTCCCTCCCTGGATTACCCTACTTCCCATTTACTTTCCTTCTCCCACTGTCCTCCAGTTTGCCCCTCATGCACCGCAAGTAAGTGAAACCATGCGATACTTGACTTTCTCTTCTTGGCTTATTTCACTCAGCATAATCTCTTCCAGTCCAGTCCATGTTTGAGCATCAGATTTTTTACTGGGGAGTTTAAGTAATGGTTTCTGCCTTAAAACATGAAATAAAGAATGTAAAGTTCCAACAACCAATGAGTGATCCAAAAATCCTCATTTTTATCCCCTCTGGTGACAGCTGGGTTTAATCTAGCTTGAGTGTGCTGTATTTCTGTGTGTTCTTTCTCTCTGCCTGTGTCCACTGACATAGAAGCTAGACTGAGTAGAACAAAGATCGTTCACCCCTCTTTTTTTTTTTTTTGAAGATTTTATTTATTTATTTGACAGAGAGAGACAGTGAGAGAGGGAACACAAGCAGGGGGAGTGGGAGAGGGAGGAGCAGGCTTCCTGCTGAGCAGGGAGTCTGATGAGGGGATTCATCCCAGGACCCTGGGGTCATGACCTGAGTTGAAGGCAGCTGCCTAATGACTGAGCCACCCACGCACCCCTCGTTCATCTCTCTTTGCTCAGTGTATAGCCCTGGTGTTTGGATACTGTGGGTCCTGTGTTCTATCAAACATCTGACTTTTTTAAGTTTAGAAGATTGTGACACAGACTATTTTATGACTTAAGTATTACTTCAGCTGTAGATTAAAATGTAGAAGACTCAGTCCTTGGTTCTTGGCCCACAGTAGGTCCTCAGTAACTATCTGTGGTGGAATGTTAGCTAATGAATCACCAACCAATGCCTGTCCCTCAGGGGCTCTGGATTTAAGTTCCACACGGGGATCATGTAGTGACCACCTGCCCATGCAAGTGGCTAACCACTTTGGACTCAGAGAGCTCTTCAGTTTCCTCAAGCAAATGTTCTGCATCACATGCCAGGGAAACACTAAGCAAAGCGGGATGAATGATCTGAGGAGGTGGGAAGTCTTCACAGAGGAGGTGACACTTGAATAGGTCTTGAAGATGCAGAAGAATTCTCTGGAAGGAGGAAGAGGAGAGTGCTGTGAGCAGTTGGACCCGAATGAAACCGGAGAGTAGCTCTGCAACCCTCCCGCCCCCCCCAGGGGCAGCTGATGCTGCAGAAAGACAGAATCCTGCCGCCACTGAGCCGTACCTCGCCATGCTGCTCACCAGAATATTAGCTCACATTTATTGAGCACTTAGTGTGTTCCTGATACTGCAGGTGTTCTGCACATATCAACGTCCTTCATCTCCATCCAGCTTACGAGGTAGCTGCTCTTCACCCATCTATCCCCACTTTAGAGATGAGGAAACGGATGCCCACAGAGGCTAAGTGACTTCCCGAGGGTCACGCAGGTAAAGGTGACCAGCACTCTGCATCTCCCTTTCCTGCACTTCAGCGCACTGCCTTATTTGGTGTCTCCCATGACAGAAGTGTGTGGGCCACAGATCTATTATATGATAAGGCCAGAATGAGCTGCTAATGTGGAAATCATTGTTCAGCTGGTGATAAGGAGGGGAGGGAAGAAGAAATCGCATGTGATGACAAGATCAAAAATAAGAGGTGGCTAAAATTAAATGCTATTACTCACACACCTCGGGCCCACTCCCACACCTGTTTTTCTTCCTGTTTTCTTCCTTTTTTCTCCCTCCTAGTTTTTAGTAGGGCTGGTCATAGGTCGCTGGTGATAAGAAACAGAGAGACGACATTGTCCAGAGGAGCGGCTCCTTGCTGGCACTGACCTGGGAGGCAGCACCGACTCCCTGGTGTAGGAGTCACTTTAATTTCTGTCTTCCTCCTTGTTTTTCTCTTCTGAAGCTCGAATTTAAATTATACCCCCTGCCCCCACCTCAGTCACTTGTTGAAGACACTGGGGATCAGGAAGTTTGTCAGTAGGAGTGGTGGGTTGGGGCGGCTGTGAGATGGAGGGAGGAGGAGGGAATGGAGAGGAAAGGAGTGAGAGAGGGAAGGAGGGAAGGAAGGAGTGATGGAGAAGGGAGATGGGAAGAAGAAGAGAAGGGAAAGGAGGAGGAGGAACAAGGAGGGGAAGGGAGGTTGTTAGATAGAAGGTGCACTGGAGAATCTCTTCTCTATACCTCTGTGCCTGCCTGTGGGAGTTCAGTATGTGGGAACTTTCCTTCAGGTCTATAAACCTCAGTGCCAGGAAAGGTCTGGTGCTGGCCAAGGAATCAGCTCGTGTGGGTCTGAGCAGAGTTGTTACTGCTCAGTGACTTCACTGCAGTGAACTGAATGGAAACATTCACTGGAAAGGGGCTGGAGTGTGGTCGATGACTGGGGGTGAGGCTCAGCCTCAGACTCTAGAGGAGGTATGGCCCAAGGGAGGGGTGGGTGGTCTTGGGTTTTAGACTCCGGCAGAGCTGTATTCCGATTCCGGCTTCTGTCACTCACTGGATGTGTTACCTGGCAAAGTACCAAATCTCTCTGGGCCTCAGTTTCCCTTAGGGTGGTCGTGAGGTTTACATGATGTAAATTGGACAAAGTACCTGGCACATACAAGTTCCTTTCTTTTTTTCTACTGAGTATTAACAACGTGTGTGACTCCGGGCATACTATGCCACTCCCCCAAACTTCAGCTTCTCGATAAAATGGGAGGAATAATGAACTGTCTTTTGTGCCTACCTCACAAGGTCAAGATGAGGACTAAATGACACAAGGAGTACTTAACTGATGGGAGACGTAATTGAGGTTGCGTTGCTTCCATCTGAAATCATTGCTCGGAATGCTTTGGTCGCAGAGCCATAGAACTGTGTCCCTGAAAACCTATGTGTTTGAAGAACAAGGTAATTATTCTGTGGAAACGGAGGTTTTTGGGGTGTTGTCATGTTCTGCATTTTGATCTCAGAGCTGGTTACACAGGCAGGGGTTTTGCGAAAATTCATCAAGATCCACACTTATGACTGGTGCGAATTCTGTATGTATTTTATACAATAGTAAAAAGTTTACTTAAAAATATTTGCGTACACTGATTGCATCCTTACTTTTTAATTTTTTTTTTGCCGATACATTTTAAATGATACTAATAAGTTGTTAAAATTTTAAGGTAGGTTAAGGGTATTTGCTTAAAATGGAGAAAGAATTCTTATTTTATAGATACATGTTGAAGTATTTAGGGATGAAATGAGTTGGGGAGAGGGTGAATGGGTAGGAATATAGATGCATCTAGACTGATCCGTGGTTGGTATCTGATGATGCCAGCAGGCAGGTACATGCAGGTTCACTCTACTCCTTATTTTTGTATATTTTCAAAATTTTTCATAATAAAAATGTTCTTAATTTATTGAGGGATTTGGATACACCACGACAAGGTGGGATTTGTCCCAGGTACCTAAGGCTGGTTCAATACTCAAAAAAATCAATTAATATAATCCATCACATTAACACAACAGATTCTCAGGTGCAAGCCTGCTCTTCTGTGCCCATCCGTACCCTCCCATCCCTCAGGGCCTAACTCCAGCTGCACTCCCCAGGAAACCTGTCCGGAGGACTCCAAGCCCAGGATACCCCTTCTACAGAGGGAAAGAGCTTTGTCCAGGTCACTCAGCTGCAAAGGGGTGTCAGAGCCAGGAGGACAGATGTTGGACAAGCCTGAGGAATATGTAGGGCGCTCTGAGAATGACCCAAGCCCCAGGGTGGTCTAGAACCAAATGCAGCCCCTCACCTGGGGCCCACAGAGAAAAGTGCTAAACAGATTAGTCTCCCTGGTGACCCTCTTGTCTCTCCCTTAGGGGCACCCCGAGCTGCTCTGGCCTGGTTCACTCTGGGGCCTCAGGAAGCAGCTGTGCGCTGCTTTCTGAGGCCTTGGTTCCTGCCCCTTCCTCTCCCAGCTGCTGAGATTTCCTTGTGGGAGGCAGGAGCGCTTTTTTTTTTTTCGTTCTTCCAGAGATGACTCTATTCTTGTGGCCATAGATTACTCCTGACACCTAATTACTGTATATCATCGTGCCATAAAATGATGATTGGAGGTGTCACTGTCCCAAATTTGTGCTCATAAAATTCGTGTTCTTTTTGTTTTCCTCCTCTGCATTTGTCTGGGAGAAAAGACAGGCAAATTTATTCTAACTTTTCAGAGGAACTTTAAAGCACGGGAACAGAGGAGTTTAGAGGTGGGTGGTTTTAAAAATACCTTGCAGAGTTGGAGGCCCCAGCCATGCTGATTTTGTGTGGCCTGGGAGAAAGCGAAGACCTTGGTGAAAGACACTGATTGCTAACCTGCATTTCTTTGCCTTTGCTGGCCTAGCAAAAGCCACTCTTCCATTCTTTCTTCAGTCTGCACAGTCCTTACCACCACACCCTCCCTCCCAGCTGGGTCTCTCTATGGAAGCACTGGAATGTGGTAGGCAAGATTCCTCTTTCAATGTCAACTGTGGTTGGCCAGCCCTCTGACCTTGGTAAGCTATGCCCCCTCTGGAGTCTTGGTTCCATCACATATAAAACAGGGAATAACAAATACTACCTTTACCTGGCAAGGCCGCTATAAGTATTAAAAATAGAACAACCCTAAATGTAAAGTACCTACTAAGGACTGACCCAAAAGAGAGGCTCAACAACTGTTGCTCCTTTTTCTTCCCTCGAAAGTTCTCCTGCCAGTTCTAAGAGGGCCCTGAAGTCCTAGAATCACTCCTAACTTTATTAAAATTCCCCTTCTATAAGCTCCCTCTGAATCAGGAGCCAGCAGGAAAGCATTCTGATTGAACTGTAGGCAACAGGGGAACGTGGTATCCATTTGGCCCTCCACGAGACATCAACAAGGACATTTGGAAAGAGCAACCTTATCAGTGGGAAGAAGCAGAAAAGCCGACCTGTCCCATCACCCTCCCTGCACAGGGACACCATTGACAAGCTCCCTGCAGCCTCTGAAAGGGGTTTGGTCCTCTCCACCTGAGGTACACCATTTAGAGTTCACCTCCCTGAGGCCTCACACCAGAACCCTAGCTCTCACAGAGCATGTATATCCTCTGGGTCGTGGGAGTGAGACTTTGAACCAAGATGACTAGTCTTGTGAATGGAAACCAACCTGAGGGATTACCTCGACTTAGATGGGAACTCGAGGACTTCTGGGCATGTATGGGGGCCACAGCTGTCATAGGGGAGCCCTTACCCTGTCTAACCTGTGCCTGGCAAATAACTCACCTTGGGCTCGGCCCATCTGAGTGCCTTCCTCAGTCCTTGCTTGAGATATTTGTTTTCTGTTCTGGGATCTCTGTGTCCTGGACTCCTGCCTCCTATCTAGCACTTTTCTCCATCAGGTCAGTGGCTGTGTTTCGGTTTGGGCCACCCTCTGACCTGGGATCCTCTCAGTACCCTAAACGTTTATCAGGCTTATTCAGTGTGTCTTCTAGGCTGGCAGCTTCATGTGGGCAATAGCGGGGTCAGCCTGCTCACCGCTTTAGTCACGGCACCTAGTACTGTGCCTAGCACACAGTAGGTGCTCAATGAACAGTCATGGGCACACAGGCTTACCACGTGCCAGGCACCGTTCTGAGTACTTTACCTGTATCAGCTCATAAAACCCTCTCAACAATATTATAATGTGGGCCCTGTTATCATCCCAGTGTAGTATGGCAATTAAGCAGTGATCCTGGAACTAGATTACCCAGATTTTTGTCCTAGCCCCACTGATTATTTTCTGTGTGACCATGGTTAAGTTACTTAGCCTTTCTGTAGTTCATTGTTAAACGGGATAACTGTACGTACCTCATAATAGGGTTGCTATATGGTTAAATGAGTTCACATACATAGAGTGTCTATATATCAGATATTATCCCCACTTTGGTGGCAAAAATGGAGACACAGAGAGTTTGGTAACATATGCAAGGTCTCACAGCTGAGAAAGGACAAAGATGGACTTAAACCCAGGCAGTGG
Organism: Spilogale gracilis; assembly: GCA_004023965.1. Classification (NCBI taxonomy): domain Eukaryota; kingdom Metazoa; phylum Chordata; class Mammalia; order Carnivora; family Mephitidae; genus Spilogale; species Spilogale gracilis. The sequence continues at coordinate 9,825 of PITA01002265.1, read as the reverse complement.
GGCTCTGGAATCAAGGGTCTTAACCACCTCCCTGCGCCGCTCTTATTGAAGAGGAGTTTGAAGACCTGGCTGCCTCTGGAAGCACGATAGAGGTCTCTTCTCATCTGACACCCGCAGCTGCGAAGGTATTTAGGCCTCTTCTCGGGCTCAGGCCCGGTCTGAGCCTGTTTTCCCGGTGTGAGCGCAGCGCCAGGCACTCGGGCCACGGAGGCTCCGCGCTGGGCGGGAGGGTCTCAGGCAGAGCAGGTGCGGCCAGTTTGGGTCGCCGTCCGTCCCTGCGCGGCGACCCTCCTTTCGGCCAGCAGGGGTCAGCCGCGGCCGCAGTTGGCGACTCTGGTGAGCAACTGAGAAGAGCGAAACGCAGCCCAGGACCGGGCGCGGGAAGGACCCTTGGAGGTCATATGCCCTGAGGCTGGACCCAGACCCCGGGGTAGGGTGGAGGTCCCGCCTGGGGTCGCTGAGGAGTCCGTGCCAGCTGGGCGGGTCCCGAACTCCCTTTGTCCCGGCGCTTTCCCAAAGCGCAAGAGGCTAATTGCCTCTTGGGGGTTGTACCAGACGCGCTGTGTGACCTTGGGTAGGTTGTGAACCCTCTCTAGTCCTAGCGTCGGTCCAAAGAGGAGGTTCCGGCTGGCGTATCCTGTGATTTTAGAGAAGGATCCTTCTGTTATTATGGCGCTGCCCGGCTATAGGCTGTCCAGAGGGGGCCAGATTGGCCCTGATTGCCACGCCAGCCGGGTCCTAACCCTTCCCAGAGGACTGCGCCGGGCCGCCCGGGAGCAGAACACCCGACGTCCGGCAGGGGGCGCTGCTGCACCGCGCGCGGCTTCTCCGCGTGTCCTCCCAAGGACGTTGTGACGAGGCGGGCGGCACAGGAGCCTCGGCCGGCAGAGTCCGGCAGCGCCCACACTACCGTTGCGTGGCCGAGTTCGGAGACACGATCTTCGGCGGCGGGGGTGGGAGCGAGTCATCAGCACCCCGCCGGCCTTTAGAGAGTTTTTGGTGCTCTGTGTGTGTGGGTAGGGCTGGGCTGGGGGAGCGTCTCAGCAATGAGCGCCGGCAGGTCAGGCCTTGCTGCCTGACCTTGAGAGGTCACTGCTCTAATCTGGGCCTCGGTTTCCCGTCTCTGCAAGGAAGTTTCTTGAAGAAACCGAGGAGACACACATGTGAAAATGCTACAAGAAATCTGAGGCCCAGGCCAGATGCAAATCGAAAGGCTTTTGTTGAAAAATGTTTCCCTCAATCCACCTCCTGCCTCCGCACCCTGGTAGCAACCAGTTTAGCTACTTAACTTGTATTTTCTGATGTTTACCTACATAATTAAAAGTCATATGCTTATACTGCTATTTCTTAATTTACCAACTTCAGACATCTATTATCTTCCTGTTGAAATAAGAGTTAGCTGTATTCTAGCCCCACCCTCCTGCCCAGTGTATCTGGAGCACTATTTTTAGGTAACTCTGTGATCAGCATTCCTATTAAGAAAATGTGGCTCTTTATTTCCCCCAGAGCTCTACCAGAACTGCCCTCCACCCACCTCTCTTCCCTCACAAAGGTTCTGTCAAAAGTTCTGTTTTGGGCTTGTCTTTCCCAGGGGTGTTCCCTCCCATACCTCACTGCCCAGCTGTCTGCAGGAGCTCTCTTCTCCAGGGCTTTCTCCCATGTCCCTGTTTCTTGGTCCTCTGTTTCTGTTAGCTTTACTCTCTGCCTTTGGAAATTCCAATTACTTCCTAAGAAATTGGTCAGAGGTGGGACATTATTATATATGTGAAATTAATCTATATTCTACCCTTGTATTTGGTCAATAATTCAGCTAGGCATAGAATTCTGGGTTTGAAATTATTCTCCTTTAGAATGTCCATGCTCTGCTCTGCTGTCTTCTGCACTTTCGGTTACCATTCAGAAGCTTCCTGCCTTGTGATTTCTGTTTATATGTAACTGTGCACTCTCTCTCTCTCTCTCTCTCTCTCTCTCTTTTTCTCTCTCTCTTTCTCTCTCAGTATTTTAGGATTTTTCCTTTATCCTTGAAATTCTGGAATTTCAAAATCCATGTGACATGTTGGTGACTTTGTCATTCATTGTGTTGGGCCCCAGAGGGACCTTTTCAACCTGGAGATTTGTGTCCTTCAGTGCTGTGAAATTTAAAAAAAATTTCTTTGCTAACTGCTTCTCTTTGTGTCTTCTCTGGAACTCCTATGAGGTAGATTCTGGACCTCCAGGATTGATCTTCTAGGTCTCTTGTCTTTTCCCCTTGTTCTTATCTTTCTGTTCTACTCTCTAGATTATTTTCTTGAATTTATGTCTCATTTCTTCTATTGGATTTTTTATTTCAGATATCATATTTTTAAATTTTCAATAGTTCTTTTTTGTTTAATAATTTATTTTATTTTTTCAGTGTTCCAAGATTCATTGTTTATGCACCACAACCAGTGCTCCATGCAATTCTTGTCTCCTTAATACCCACCAGGCTCACCCTTCCCCCGACCCCCTCCCTTCTGAAACCCTCAGTTTGTTTCTCAGAGTCCACAGTCTCTCATGCTTCATCTCCCTCTCTGATTTACCCTAGTTCTCATTTCCTTTCCTTCTCTTAATGTCCTCCATGTTACTCCTTATGCTCCACAAGTGAGTGAAACCATATGATAATTGACTTTCTCTGCTAAATTCTAAGAGTTCTTCTTTGTTCTCTGCCTCCCCCTTACCGCCAGCCCAACATAGATACAGCTTCTTTCTTTATCTCTCTGAGGATATTACTTAGTGACTCCCCTTACTGTGACTCACTGTCTCTGTCTTTTCCAGTTTCTCTGTTTGTTTGGCTGCTTTATTGTGGTCTGTCTTTGGCTCTGTGTCCTTCTTCATGGTTAGGAGTTCTCTGATGTTCAGTGGTCCTAGGCTTTTGTCCCTAATTTTTTTTTAAAGATTTTATCTATCTATCTATCTATCTATCTATCATCTATCTATCTATCTATCTATCTATCATCTATCTATTTATTTAACAGAGAGATAGAGCACACAGGTAGACAGAGCAGCAGGCAGAGAGAGAGGGAGAAGCAGGCTCCCCGCTGAGCCGGGAGCCCGACCTGGGGCTCGGACCCAGGACTCTGGGATCATGACCTGAGCTAAAGGCAGATGCTTAACCGACTGAGCCACCCAGGGGCCCCGCTTTTATCCCCAATTAAGGATAAGTGTCCAAGAAGTTGACTGGCATGGGGTGTGCTGCAAACACAGGTGGATTGGTTTCTCTTTAGGTGGGCTAGGCAGGGCCTGGTCTTTTTGTTGAGGAACAAGTATTTATTTATTTATTTATTTATTCATACTTATTTATTTTTTTAGTTCTATTTTATTTTATTTTTTTAGTGTTCCAAGATTCATTGTTTATGTCCCACACCCAGTGGGAACACATATTTATTAACAAGGGAGTTCTTTTCTCTTTAGTAAGGTAGGAAGGATGTAGTTAAGGGATATGGCTAAAAAGATGGATTCTAGAACCAGACTAGCTGGGTTTGAGTCCCAGCTCTGCCACTTAGTAGCTGTATGACCTTGAACAAGTCACTTAATCTCCCTGTGCCTCAGTTTCCAACTGTAAATTAGACCTAATAAGAATATTACCCTATGGGCTGTTCATATACATAAATTCCTAGCCTGGAACATAGTGAAGGTCTGGGTGTCACTATCTACAGCCACATTCTAGGGAAGAGGGCTGTGGCATCTAACTATTCCCTAGGCAGATTTTCAGGGCAAGTTAGTGGGGGCAGATTTTCAGCCCTTTCCAGTCTCACAATTTCATCTTCTACAAACTCCACCCCCTTCCCACCTCACTGGTACACCTTCTGCCGGTCTAATCTAGGTCAGTGGAAACTAGTCCAAGTTTAGTTAATTGAAAAATTATTTCAAGTGAGAAACGATTAAAAAATGAAACACATGAGGGTGCCTGGGTGGCTTAGTCAGTTAAGCATCTGCCTTTGGCTCAGGTCATGATCCCAGGGTCCTGGGCCAGAGCTCCAGGTTGGGCTCTCTGCTCAGCAGGGAGTCTGCTTCTACTTTCCCTCTGCCTGCTGCTTCCACTGCTTATGCTCTCTTACTCTCTCTCTCTGTCAAATAAATAAATAAAGTCTTAAAAAATGAAATATAATGTTGTAAGCATTTTATTTTAACTAAAACCTACAGATGCTTACTTCCTTTTCTTTGAGTATGGGTCTGTAAACTGGAATTCTATGAGGTCTTTCTGGCACAAACCTCAATGCATAAAGATTGTCTATCATTTCCTGGTTAGCATTACTTTATAGTACAACCAGCACTTAAAGGAACTTATGGAATGATCTGAATATAGATTCCTTCTAGATTTATATCATTTCCTCCCAATCTGTTAGGATTGTTTCTCTGTAACTCATCTGTACATTTTTTTTAATAACAACCTGCATTTACTGAGTATTTCAACTTAGTTTTCATAAAACAACTCCCTTTTTGCAATCATATTTTATTGGTTTATTAATATTAAATTAAATCACATAATTATAAAAACAAGTATAACTGGCATAAACAGATTTGGGAATAAGCAACTGTTTCTGGGAAATCAGATGGATTAACTAGAGGAGATGTATGTGGTCATTTGCAGGAACATCCTAGCAGATGAGGGTATCCAGCCCATGAAGTTCATATAAAGAATTGTGAGTGTGGCTGTTCTAAGTGTCCTCATTGGATGGTGGTGGAGCATGAGAGCTTAGGTTGTGTTATGGGTTCCAGCATTCTGCCAAATAAGTACAACTCACTCCTTCATCTCCTTTCAATCTTGAAGAAATTTGTTGAACTCAGTCATCCAGTGACTCCTTTTTCTTTCTTTATATCCTCTGGGTTTATATCTTCTCTTTTCCTTACTGGGAGGAGGTATCTTTTTTCTTTTTCTTTTCTTTTTTTTTTTTTTTTAAGATTTTATTTATTTGACAGACAGAAACACAGCCAGAGAGGGAACACAAGCAGGGGGATTGAGAGAGAGAGAAGCAGGCCTCCTGCCAAGCAGAGAGCCCGATGTGGGGCTCAATCCCTGGACCCTGAGATCATGACCTGAGCTGAAGGCAGAGACTTTAACCCACTGAGCCACCCAGGCGTCCAAGGGGAGGAAGTATCAAGAGGGAGAAAAGGTAAGCATTAAAATTCAAACTGCCATTTTTATCTAGACAATTCTCTTATTTAAGGCTTTCAACATTCAGGGAGCAGTAGACCCTATTTTTATCTCTTCAAAGGTCCCACAGCTATCATTGACAGAAGCAAGTTACAAACTCAGGTCTGTCAGAGGCTGTAGTGGATACTGTGGTGCTGAGCCCAGATCCCTTCCCTAGAATTGACACACAATCCCCTTGCTTCTGGGAATACTAGTTGCCAGTGGCTCACCGGAAATTGCCCTTGGGTATAGTAACTGCCTCATCCTATCATATGCTTCATCTTGGTGATTGTTCTGGCCAGTGACTGGCTGATGGAGGAATATAAAAGCTCAACCCACTTTCCTCAATTTGGAACAATTCTGAGGGGCTATCCCAGCTTTAAACCTCTCTGTGGGATCAGTTGCAATTCTGTTATTTTTAGGCTCTCTCTTTGCTTAGAGGACCCCTTTCAATATTTCCCTTAGGACTGATGTGGTTTTTGCAAATTCTTTTAGTTTTTGTTTGTTCTGGAAGCTTTTTATTTCTCCTATTTTCAATGATAGCCTAGCTGGATATAGTATTCTTAGCTGCATATTTTTCTTGTTTAATGCTCAGAATACATCATGTCAGTCCTTTCTGTCCTGCCATGTGGATAGGTCTGCTGCCAATCTATTTCTGCCATGGTATGTTACAGACCTCTTCTCCCGAGCTGCTTTCAGGATTTTCTCTTTGTCACTGAGACTTGCAAGTTTTACTATTAGAGATGAGGTGTGGACCCATTTTTATTGATTTTGAGGGTGGTTCTCTGTGCCTCCTAGATTTTGATGCTTGTTCCCTTAACCAAATTAGGGAAATTCTCTGCTATAATTTTCTCCAATATATCTTCTGCTCCCCTCTCTCTTTCTTTTTCTTCTGGGATCCCTATTATTCTAATATTGTTTCATCTTATGTTATTACTTATCTTTCAAATTCTCCCCTTGTGGTCCCTTCCCCTCCCCTCATTGTTTGTTTATCTTTTTCTAAGCTGCTTTATTTTCCATCATTTGGCCTTCTATATCACTAATTTTGTCTTCTGCCTCATTTATCCTAATAGTAAGAGCCTCCATTTTTTTATTGCACCTCATTAATAGTTTTTTTTATTTCAACTTGGTTAGATTTTAGTTCTTTTATTTCTCCAGAAAGGGATTCTCTAATATCTTCCATGCTTTTTTGAGTGCAGCTAGCACCTTGAGAATCATCATTCTGAACTCTAGTTCTGACATATTAATAATGTCCCTGTTGGTTAGGTATTGGTATTGCCTCTTATTCTTTTTTTCTGAGGCGAGTCTTTCCGCCTTATCATTTTATCCAGATAAGAATAGATGAATGAGAAAACAAAATACAGAAAGGGTAATGATGATCCCAGAAAAATATACACTAACAAAATCAGAAGAGACTACAAACCAGGGGGAGAACAAGGGAAAAAAAAGTCTATATCTCTATCTATAGCTATCTGTCCTTCTTTATGTATATGATTAGACTGGTGAATAGAACAGAGCCACACACTTGATTTTGTGTGTATTTTGGACTGTTAGAAGAAACTGCCTCCCAAAATTTTAAAGAAAGAAAAACTTATATATGTACAAAAATAAGCATATACATGATGAAGGGATGGAATATGACTGTATGGATGAAAATTTCAAAAAATTCTAAAAAAGGAATTGATGAGATAAGAAGTTGGTTGAAAAAAGAAAAATAAAGAGGAAAGAATGTGATGAGGCTGGAGACTAGAACAAAGCCATGTGCTAGATTGAGGGTATATTTTTAAATCTTAGAAGAAACTGTATCCCAAAGTTTTAAAGAAAGAAAATCCTATATGTACACAAAAAATAAAGTTAAATACAATGAAGGGATAGAATATGACTAAAGCAATGAAAATTAAAAAAATTTTTAAAAAAGGTATTAATAAAATAGTTCAAAAAAGGTTAAAATGGGAAAGAGAAAAAATTAAAGAATAGAATAAGAAAAAATAAGTTTAAAAAAATTGTAGTTTGAAAGACTAAAAAATCATGCGAAAAAAGCTATGAATTCTATGCAGTGCATTCCTCTAGCTCTGAAGTTCTGCAGTTCTCACTGATGGATGAACTTGGTCTTGGCTAGATGTACTCGCCAATCTTCTGGGGGAGGGGCCTATTGTAGTGATTTGCAAATGTGTTTGCTACAGGTGGAAGTGCCCTGCCCTTGCTAGAGCCCAGGCTAAGCAATCTGTGCAGGTTCGCTCTCAGGAGCTTTTGTTCCCTGAATGCTTTCCGTACAGCTTTGGAGGACAGGAATGAAGATGGCGGCCTGGGCCAAGAGCCCACGCCCTGCCCCTAGTGGCTGTCAGAGAAAAGCTGTCAATCATGCCTGTCTCCCTGGTCTCCGGCCTGCACTCTGTGCTCACCCAGCCTGTGACCGAGCATTTGTATCTCTGTCGCTCGGCCCTGTTTAGAGTCTCCAAACCCAGCAGATTCTTGCAGAGCTCTTCCATGCCACCCCTCCTGTGGAGGAAGGAGGGGTTTCCCTGGATCTGCCGCTTGGGGAGGTCCCTGCTAGAAGAGCAGCGGCCAGACTGTATCTCCAATCACAGTTTAAGGTAAGCCCAAGCTGAGTGGCCACTCCTCGGCTCTGTCTCTGCAGCTGCCTTCCCTGCTCTGATATCTGGGGGCTCTGCCATGCCCAGGCACCCCAGGTCCTTCTGTGACACCATGTGTCCTGAGACCACACTGTCCCAGTGAGGGTTCCACCCCCTGCTTAGCCTTTGGGGCGATGTCCCTCAGTGGAGCAGACTTCTAAAAGTTCTTATTTTGTGCTCTACTGCTCTATGACTGGCTGGGAGCCAGCGCCTCCCCCTTGCGGTCTATTTTTCCAAATGTCACCTCTGATTCACTTCTCTAAGTGTCCCAGCTTCCAGAAAGTGGTCACTTCTCTGTTCCTAGAAGTGCCACTCTTATTTTCTTCGGTTGCCTGTTGAGTCTGTAGGTTCTCTGACTGGTTTGATAACTATCTAGATGAACTCCTGAGATCTAATGATATCTAGGTCTTCTACTCCTCTGCCATCATTTGATATAATGTTTGATATTAAACATTTATAATTATATAATTATGAATGGCTACCCATCAGCCTCTACCCAATATAAGAATTGGAGCATAAGCAACCACAGTTCATCTTGTGTGTGTTCCTACTTTATCTAAGCCCTCAGCCTCCATCTAAGTGGGTGGATTGTATATTTATCATTATCTTGCTTAAAAATGTTTTACCACATATGTGTATGCCCTTAAATATACATGTTTAGTTTATAGTTTGTTTTTGAGCTTTATAAGAGTGCTATCATAAAGTATGTTCTGTGACTTGCTTTGATTTGACTAAATGTAAATAAAAATAAATCTTAGAAATATCCTTTGTTTTTTTAAAGCTATAGATCATTTATTTTCAATGATCTACAATCCACTGGGTGACTGTATCATAATTTTTTCGTATCCATTCTCCTGTGGGTGGACATTTGAGCCCCTCACGTTTTTGCTATTACAGGTATTTTGCTAAGATAAGGTATTCTTTTTTGTGTCTGCCCATGTGCCAGAGTCTAAGGCAGTGGTTATCAAACATTCTAGTTTCAAGATCCCAAAGAACTTTCATTTATATGAGTTATAGCTCATATATATATATATATATATATATATATTTACTACATTAGACATTAAAACAAAGATATATCCATTTAATTCATTTCAAATGCAATAACAAACTCATTATATGATAACATAAATAATATCATTTAAATGAAAAATATCTATTTTCTGGGACAAATTAAGTGAGAAGGATGACATTATTTACATTTTTGTAAATCTCTTTAGTGCCTGGCTTAAAAAGAAGATAGCTGAGTTCTCATACCTGCTTCTGGGTTCTATCTGTTATGATATCTTACATCATGCACTCTGAAACTCCACTGTATACTCATGACATGAGAGTGAAAAAGTCATATAAAAACTTTTAAATGTATTACAAAAGTAGTTTTGACCTCATGGACCCCCTGAAAAAGTCTCAGGGTCCCTGGACCACAGCTTGAGACTCGGGTTTTATTGCAGGCTGGAATAATCAGTTGGGGGCCTCTGTAGGTTCTGCTTAGAGGGCCCCAGATCATGCAGGTGAAGGAGCCCTCCCCATGGCCCAGCCTGGTTCTCAGTACTGGTTTTGTGGCCTAAGATGAATTTAAACACCAGTATAACTGAGCCATTTCTTTTCTGATTATTGTCTGAGTTCTTTCTTCACTCAGTGACTTGAAGAAGACAGGTGAAGGCAGGGCAGGATTTGGGCACAATAACATCTGGTGGCACTTGGATCCACCCTGATTTCTTTTTTTTCTTTTTTTTATTGTTACTTAAATTTTTTTTCCAGTGTTCCAAGATTCATTCCCCATTCCCCACACCCAGTGCTCCACGCATTAGGTGCCCCTAGTACCCACCACCAGGCTCTCCCATCCCTCCACCCCCCTCCCTCCAAGTCCCTCAGTTTGTTTCTGTGTCCAAAGTCTCTGTTGTTTCATTTCTCTCCCTGGATTACCCTACTTTCCATTTACTTTCCTTCTCCCACTGTCCTCCAGTTTACCCCTCATGTACTGCAAGTAAGTGAAACCATGTGATATTTGACTTTCTCTTCTTGGCTTATTTCACTCAG
>PITA01002264.1:150595-166609 GCA_004023965.1 Spilogale gracilis | reverse complement strand
GCTGGAACATCTATACCTGGACTCCGGTTGCCTTTCTTTCTTTTTTTATTTTTTAAGGTTTTATTTATTTATTTATTTAGGGCTAGGGCGTGTAAGTGGGGGGGGAGGGGTAGAGGGAGAGGAAGCGGGAATGTCCAGCAGACTCCACCTTGAGCACAGAGTTCAGCTCGGGGGGCGGGGGGGGGGTAAACCTACAACACTGAGCTGAAACCAAGAATCAGAAGCTTAACTGACCACCAGGTGCCTCTGGGCCTCCTTTCAAAACAAGCAGCAAGTACCAAGCACCTGCCAAGGACTAGGTATTGTGCCTACCACCCTGGGGGACAGTCTTGGTTCAGAGAGGGAAACGGAAGTCCGTGGCTGGAGTAACAGCTGAGACGGGGAGGAAGGCAGGGTGTCCTGGCTGCAGCTGGGGGAGAGATGGAGTCCCATGGGAGACTTATGGGTGCTTCACACTAGAGCTTTAGATTGGTCTTCAAAGCCAGCAGTTCAAATGGCTCCAATTCTGGGGAGGGGATTTTCAGGCTGGTGCCCATTTCACAGCTGTCCTCCTAAATCTCTATCACAATCAATCTCAGTCTCTCTCTCTCTCTGTTTGGTTTTGTTTGGGTTTCTCTCTTTAAACACACCCATAAACACAAACATGATTCTTCCCAAGGAGCAGCAATTATTCTGCCTGAAAATAGTGTAAACAAAAGGCAGCCTGACCCTCCCTCTTCTCAGGGGAGGGCCAGAACCCCTCAGTAACTGCTTTAGTGTTTTTGCCTCTCTCAACCAGGAGGGAGCTCCTGTTCCAGGCCAGCTGTGCAGGGCTCTGGTCCACATACAGTCATGGCTGGGAGCTTCCCTGTCCCCTCCCCGCCCCTCCCTGGGCAGGGGGAGGAGCAGAGAGACTCCTAGCCCCTGTGCTCCAGCAGGTGGCCCTGAACACAGCTAACTCCTTCCAAGAGCCGACACCATACTCATATCCTCAGTGTTCACCTTCTGGTGATTTCCAAGCAGTTTGGTTTTTTTTAGAAGTAGGGACCAGTCTTCCAGCAATCTCTTTTGGAAAAGGGGTGTTCCATAGTGACCTCACACCAACCTCCAGTGGGGACTTGTTTGTGACAAGGAGGAAGGAGTTACTGCAGTGCCCTGGAGTACCCAAAGTTCTGGGCCAGAGGGCTCAGAGACTGGGACCTCCAAGTCGAGTCCCATGTTTGGGCCTCTGTCCAGCCCGCGTTTTCCAGGCTGGAACCGAGGCCTCTTCTCCCCAGCCCCTAGCCCCCTCTGCCCAGCGTCATGCAAATGTTGGGTGCTTATGAAGGTGGCAGACCGGGGGGGAGGGAAGATAACTGAGCCTTGGCTGACCACAACTGGATGGAGGAAGATTGCATCTGGCTCATGTAATCATATTCCGGGTGTCAGGACTGGAATGAGTGTCATTAAACTGAATCAGAAAAATCGTTTTAATATAAGTGCCACCTCACACACAAGCTAGTTGATGGAGAGATGGATGAGGCTAGGGACGCCTCCTTTGTAATGTGAAGCCGTAAAATCCCATCACCTTCATTATTTCCCACGGAGCCAACGCATCAGAATGCCCACGAGCGGCAGAACAGCTTGAATTTAATATACAGAAAGTCCAATCAAACAATAAATGGATGGAACTATATAAAGAAACCATTTTCTGGGAGGCTGGCTCCATTCTCTGGGACTCAGCTCCCTGACACATGAAATGTGCATCAATTTTCCCCAAATAATGCAGCTGCGGAATCACCCCATGTGATATTTGTTTGCTTCAGAAGTGGAAGAGAGGAGCTTGCCCCCCTACATTATCCGGCTATAAATGCAGAATTGCAAACCTCATTGTCTTTGATTCGCGTCCCACAGTTCCTACGTCGCACACGAGGGCTGGAAGCACAGCCCTCCTCCATCCCAGAACTTTATCCCGTCAGGGACGCTTTGCCGTTGTCCTTAAACAAAAATCAGTCCTGGACCCTGAGCTGCCAGGGCACTGGGATGTGTCTACCCTTGCGGTCGTCCGAGAGAAACCAGCCAGAACATTGGTGGTACAGTCGCACGCCAAGTGCCCGCGACACCATGACTGTCCAGTCTTGCCTGGAGGTTGTGCAGGGCAGACGTTCCGTCCCAGACTGGACCCTCCCACCAGCCAAGCCTCCATTTTTCCTCCCATCCCTCTTGCTCGGCCAGCTCCCAGGGCTGTAGAGGCGGATTCCAACCCGATCGAGCCCACAACGTTAAAAAGACGCATCCGCTCCTCGACAGTCCTACAATACGTGTCAAAGAACGGATGGCGGTAACGCTTTCATGCTTCTGGTGGGAGATTCTCTCCAGCGTGACGGTTCCAGTGTCATGGGTAACTTACACCCTAATTACAGGCTTAGAGCTGCTGAGAAGTATCATTAGTTTATTTTTACTTCTTCCTGGTCGTGCATACATAAGCAAAAAAAAGAAGTAGGGGAATTTTAAACTAAATGATATTAAAACCGCAGACAGCATAAATCTTGATGCTTAACAATATAACAAATATTATATATTATAATATTTATATATATTATAGCAAATATTATACTTAGCATTTGTGATGCACCCTGTTAGTCGGTGTTGAGGAAAGAGAAATAAGCCCTCGCTCCTGGTCCTAAGAAATTTACAATACAGCAGGAGATTTGAGTATGTTTATGAACAGACAAGAGAGGACAGGACATGTTCCAAGTGATCAGGAAGTGTCTGGCACAGGATAAATGCTTAATAAATATTTGCTGAGGAATGAGTGATTGGCTTCACGGAAAAGGTGACATTTCAACTAGACCAAAAACAGTCGGTAGGATTTTGTGATGCGGAAATAGGAAATCCAAGTAAATTGCAAAAGGGCACGGTGCTTGGGAGCTTAACCAATATGCAGCTTTGCAGGTGTTTAGGGCCTATGGGGGGAATAGCTGGAGTTAAGCAGGAATATAAGGCTCCCTAGGGACACAGAGGGCCTAAACCATTAGGCTAAGGCATTTATTTGTTAGATATCAGGGAGTCACTAAAGGTGGTCCGTGTTGCAATGATCAGGAAGATTTCTTTGGAAATCTTGGTCTTCTGGGTGAATGATAGAGGGGGCCCTGACCCACTGTGACGTCAGCAAGCAGACTCATCAGGAAAGATGTGCAGGAGGCCGGATGTGGGATGGTCACAGTGGAAAGGGACAGAAGGAGATAGAGTTGGAAAGGCATCCAGGAGAAGAGAAGTCTAAGTGAACTCTGGGATTATGAGACTGGGTGGTTGAGATGGGGAAGACGGCGAACGTCAGAGGGGGAGCAGTGTGGCAGAAGGGGCGGGGAAAGGCAGAGACCATGAACTTGGCTTTGGACCTTGGGTGCTTGCCATTGACCCTGTGTGGCTTGGAGGCAGCGGGCAGGCAGGTGGGAAGTTGGGTCTGGAGCTTATCATGGAGGGGGGGTCTAGCGAGGCAGTTTGGGAACGGGCTGCAGCAGGGAACAGATATTACCAAAGGAAACCAAGGGGAAGGTGGAGGAGAGGCCCTACTTCCCTGGCACCTTGCCTCCTTCAGGAACACGGCTGGCTGCCAGTCCCCCATCCCCCACCGGCTTTGTGGACACTTCCTTTCAGCTTCTCTCCTTGGCCTGTGGGCGTTCCCTGTGGTGCTGCATCTCCGCTGGGGCCAAAAGGTCATATTGGTTTTCTGAGTCAAACAAGGTTTTCTTTTAGTTTCCTACAACGCTAATTAAATAAACAGCTCTGACCCAGGAAGGCAGGACTGGTTTATGGGCTTTGCTGAACAGTAATACTAAAAGGATCCTCACATTGCCACGTGGCTAGGATAGATGGGGTCTGGATGGTCACAGACCAACAAAGCGTCTGTGCTGGGCCCAGGGGGATGCCAGCTCAGAGTGGCACAGCCTCTGTGCCTGGCCCCATCCTGGTCCTTGTAGGCCCAGACCCCTGAGCAGAGGCCGTGGGGATTTAAGACGCTGCCCGTGTCCCTCAGTCCCCTCCCTTAGGGAGAGTGTAGGACACACTGCGGGAGTCACTGCGAGCCTCCTCTGGCCTGTCCCCTCCCAGAGATACCTGTCTTGGGCCCGTGGTGAGCAGCGGGCGCAGCGATGGGTCAGTAATTCAGCAAATATGCATTGAGCTGTGCCTGTGAGCGAGATGGCATCCTGGTTCACCTGAGGGGCTACCTAGCGAAACGGGGCGAGCACTGAATCCCGTGGGCTGGGCGGTAGGCTCCTGTTCTACATCGGAGAAGACTGAGATGCTGGCAGTGTAGGGAACTCGCCTTAGCTCATACACTGTAGTAGCATTCCTGGGTTCGAACTTAAGTCTTCTGACCCTTTTCCAGTCTTCATAAAGAGCGTCAGCCCAGTAGCAGAGATGCCATGCATGGACAGGCTCAGCAAGGTAAGCGGTACATGTAAAGGGTAGCAAAGTGTGAGGGGAAGGTGTAGGAGGCAGGAATCCGAGAGGGCTTCTCGGAGGAGGTGGTATTTCAGCTGGCCCTCGAAAGACTGTAGTGCAAAAGTTAGATGTGTTCATTCCTTCAATCACTTCTTCAACAAATGTAGTGGGTCTGTTGGAGCACCTGGGGGGCTCGGTCGGTTAAGAATTTGCCTTCGGCTCAGGTCATGATCCCAGGGTCCTAGGATAGAGCCCCGCATCGGGCTCCCAGCTCAGCGGGGAGTCGGCTTCTCTCTCTCCCACTGCTTGCTGCTCTGTCTAGTTGTGCTGTCTCTGTAGCTCTCTGTCAGATATATAAAATCTTAAAATAAAAATGTGGCAGGTCTGCCTGTGCCAGGCCGTGTGCTGGGGGCTAAGGCGGGGCTCGTGGACTGAGCAGACAGGGCCCCGGGCCAGGCCGGCATTCTCGCCGGAGCTGCAGATGATAAAATGAATGCATAAAGTGGGGGGGGCTGGTGGTTGATGTAAAAGCCCAGAAGGAAGAGAGAAAGCCAGTAAGGGGAGAGGAAGGATGGGCATCGGCTGCCCTGGGGAGAGATGAGGAGTCAGGCCATGAGGATTCAGAAGGGCCCATCCTCTGGCCTGTCTCCCAGTGGAAGTGCTCTCCGCAGTTTGTTAGAAGTCCAAGGGAGGCTGGCCTCAGGACAGAAATGATGATTTAATAGCTGTGTTTGAGTCTCGTTAGGGATGCGGTCCAGAAGGCCGAGAAGCAGCTGTTTGCTTTCCTCGCAGAGACTGAGTGAGGAGAGAGGCTCACTCCGACATGTGAGGGACCGCTGATCCTCATCAACAACAACGACAGCAATAATAATACTCGCTGATAAGACGGAATTTTGATGGTGTCCCAGGTCTTGTGCTAGATATAAATTATTTATATGCATTTCCTCATTTAAATCCCCCATTAACCATAGGGGCGAGAGAGATCACAGTCGTCTGTGCTTTAAAGCTGAGGAAGCTGCAGGCCTGGTCAGAGCCTCGTGCTGGTTAACTGGAAAGGCTGGGATTCGCACGTGCACTGGTCTGAGCTGCAGGGACTCTTCTGCTTTCCCTAAGGACCCACATTTCCCAGGGGAGGCCTTTGTAGGGAATGTCCTTCCACGCCTCTGTCTTGGCAGACACGACCTCCCCAGTGTGCCCAAGTGCCTGGACCAGTGACCCCTCGGGCCTCTTGGTAAAGGTCATGAGCAAAAGGAGTGGACAGAGGATGGCAATGGAGGACAGAGTGGTGTCTCTGGGGACAAGGCCAGTGGGGCTCAAGCTCCTCTGCACCCACAGAGATGTGCCCGCTGGTGATAGGCAGGGGACGAGGTCGCCAACAGCCCCAGGGAATCCTGGTGAACAGGAGGGAGGACAAAACAAAGGAGATGAGAAATTTTAATGTAGTGGTAGAGTTTGTGCAAAAAAAAAAAAAAAAATTTAAGGAAGAGGGGAAGTGGTAAATACGCCTGCTATGTAAATATCTTCTGTAAATTTCTTTTAGGATAACTGGCAAATCTTGTGCAGTCTTCCTCTCTGCAGAGATTCTGGTCCCAGGTGGCTTTGTTGCCATGTCCTCCCGTCTGGGTGTTGGGGGAATCCCCACCCACTCCTCTGCTGGCCTTTGGGCACAACAGTCTTTCCCCCGCCCCTCCAAGTGCCCTGGAGAGACAGCAGGTGAGGCCCAGATGGCTGGGGGCCGGTCTCAGAGTTCTGCAATGGTGAGAAGCAGCTGTGCCGGGGAGCCGGTCAGTGCCGGGCGACAGCGCAGCCTGGCCTGTCCTCCACGCCCCTCAGCTCTAGGCCCTGTGCAGTGCTGTGTGGCCTGGGGATCCCGGGGGTGGCAGGTAGGGGGAGGAGTCTCCTGGAGCCCCCCATGGGTCCACAAGTCTCACCCCTACAGGACACGGGTGTTACTTGCACCCGCCTTCCATGCGGAACCCCAGGAGCAGATGCGATTCTCTTTGCCATGCGCGGCCCGATACTGGTTTTTCTTTTTTCCCTTCTTCCCTGGTCTGTTTCTCTTCTGCCTCCAGAAGCTGCTAGAAGTTCTCCCCAGACCTTTGTGTCTTGAGGGCTTATGTCTTTGGAGCCAAAGCCTCCCTGTCTCCCTCTGCCCTCCCGTCTCCTGCAGAAGCTCCTACCTCGACTAGCGAAAGGGCATTGTGTCGATTAATAAAACATTTTCCTGCAGTCCGATGGCCATGCTCAGAGTTTGGGCAGGGCTTAGGGATGATGAAACCTTATGCCCACTGCCCACCCTACACAGTGCGTTGGGCTTTCTTAGTATTTCTATGTCAGAGTCTGCTGTGTTCACGCCCTGGGGTAGGTGCTTTACGCCTGGGCTGGCCCACACGAGTTGACTGAATCCTTTGGCTGGGGGGGGGGGACTCCCTAGGGCAATGGAAAGACCACCAGATTAGGAACCAGGAGATGTGGGCTGTGCGGCCGGTTTTGGAGGCCGTGAGACCTCTGCCAAGCTGCTTTCTTTCTCTGGTCTTCAGCCTCCTCTTCTGAATGAGGAGGGGTTGAATTTGGTGAGTTTTCACCTCCTAGATGGTTCCACAAGCTGTAAGTCTCTCACTCTTTGAAGGAAAACTGATTTTTAGTCCAGTAGCCTGGATGATTCACATCTTGGAGACCCCCCCGCCCCCGGCTGGATGGCCGGACACTGTGGACCTTCCCATTTCCCTTTCTTCACTTCCAAAGAGGAAAAAGTTAGAAGGGTCCCTGGCCAGAGTGGCCACAGAAAGGCAAGTCTGCAGCGGGGCCTGGGAAGTCCTGCTTGGAGACTCCCCCAGAAAGCTCCAGGGTATCTGATGGGGAGCCAGGATGACGTACATGGTGAAGGTTTAGCAGCCCACCGCCGCAGAGACCTATTTGCTGAGATCAGAGAATTGTGAATTCAGCCCCAGGGCTTCTCCGCGTGGGCCAGATGAGGGGAAGGCACAGCTGTGGGACTGTCAACAGCTATTTGAGCCCCACTTCAGAGCTGGGCCCCCTCAACAGCCTCCCAGCAGATGGCAACAGGTCTGCCTGAACCTTCAGGGATGGACGTTGACCCTTTTGGCTACAGCTCATTTCATTTTGGAGAGGGTCAGTACTCACCACCCTGCTCTGTATATTCAACCCAAGCCTGCTTCTTCTCCACCCCAGAATTGTATGGGTTTTGAGAGCCTAGAAGGTTCTATGAAGGAAATCGTTCGGCAAAGCAATTATCATTATGGTTGGGGGAGTTACTAGGGGACTCCGTGGCAAGAAGACCGTGGGACATCTGTCCTGGCACAGCCTCAAGGTGACCAGCCCCAGCCCAGGCAGACCCAAGCCCTTTAGAGAACGGAAGCTTCATGGGTGAACGAGCTCCAAACCATGCCCTTTGCTGTGAATAGCCAAGGGCCCGCGCAGCAGGGACAGGTGGATTTGGGGCCAGTGGAGCCCCCATGCCTCCCAGTGTCTCCCCTCGTCCCATCCTCACCAGCGCCCTCACTGGGGGCTGGTTTCTTGTTTGTCGCACCCCGTTCCCAGCTTGCTTCTCTTCCCCTGTTAGTCTGTGGGTCTGGAAATGCATTTCCCTTCTCCACTCCCATTATTTTATGACATGAACTCCCCACAGGAACGCAGGGCAATCTTCATATTGCTGTCAGCATCCGTGTGGGCAGCGTGGCTTACATTACCTTAAGGTGTTTGAATGAAACCAACCACTTAATGATCACAGAGCACTGGGGAGAGGGTGAGCCACATGTGGGTTCTCTCTAGCTGGGGGCATCTCGTGGGCTTTCTTTCCAATGTGCAGAGAGGATAAGGACTGAGAGGAAGGCAGCAGGTGGTGGCAGGGAAGGGGAAGCTTGGTGGAAATGGGCCAGGTGAGTGAGTCTTCTCCTAGGGGGGCTCTCTCTGCCTTCTGTCACTGCCATCTGAAAGCCTGGGTAAACAGGCCCGCCTGCACAGGTAGTCCTTGCTCCTTCAAGGCAGGCACTCTAGTCCCAGACTCCAGCTCCCAGCAGAGGGCCTGGCACATGGAAGGGGCTCAGTTGTCAGGTTCTGGCCCATCCCTTCCTCGTCATGCCCTGCAGTTCATTCTGTACACAGTGAGAAGCATCTGCACATATGTGGGTCAGGGAAAATGGCGGATGGAACTTTAAACCAAGTAGGACTGGACCATACATTGGGTGCAAGGTTTGTGCATTTCATGGCATGCGGCGAGGGACGGTGTGCCCAAATGTGGGGTAGGGCCTGGAACTCTGGGCCATTTCCCACCCAGAGAGGCTCGGGCCACAGAGATCCTCCTCGATTGGGAGGTGCCGTGGAAGAGGGAGAACTTGTAGGAGTGTGTACCCCCTGGGAGGAGGTGGGCTTGGAGAGCCGGAAAGGGAACATGTTCTAGACAAAAAGCAAAAGTTGGAGGAGAGACTCAGAAACAGGCAGCATGCTCTGAGCGCTGGCAAGGAGGGGTGGGGAGGGAGTTCTGTGTAGCCCTAGGCTGTTGCTGGCCCTGGGGAACTTCTAGACCTTGTGCTCTTTTTGCCATCTAGACTGCCTCTGTCCTTGGAAGTTTGGCCTAAGAGGTGACCCTTCACCCCTAGCAGAAGCATCATCCTGAGCCAGGACTCGGGCTTCTGGCTCTCACATGAGCCCCTCACCCACCCATCCCTTGTCCCCAGAGACTCACTCTGTGCCAGGAGAATTCAGAGGATTTGATGGGGATCTTGTCTTTATGAATTTGACTGCTCTAGGGACCTCATGTAAATGAAGATGTTAGATCTTTTCCTTTAAAAAATTATGAACTGTATCAATCATACATAGAAAAAAATCTTGCCATCTTTCAGGCAGCATCTGTAAAACTCCCTTCTGCCCGCAGACATGAGTGTCTTTCATTGGGGGGGGCAGGATTATTTAGTGAAACTCATGTTATAGGATAGGGGCAACTTTATTTTAATGGGGTGGGGGGCTTGTGTAGATACAAAATATGTGTGTTCTATTGCAAAAAAAAAGTTAGATTTTTTTCTGGTGTTTTTATTTGTTTGTTTGTTTGTTTATTTGATGTAGTATTCCAAGATTCATTGTTTGTGTCTAACGCCCAGTTCTCCATGCAATCTGTGCCCTCCTTAATACCTATCAATGAGCTCACCCATTCCCCCCACTGCCCTCGTCTCTAAAACCCTCAGTTTGTGAATTGTAAAAATCTTTTTTTTTTCATGTTAAAATTAAACCAACAAGAGACCAAAAACCAGTTTGGAAATGGGAAGTAGGCTAATTCGGGGAGCGAAACGAAACTTGAGAGACTCTGGACTCAGAAACCAACTGAGGGTCTTGGAGGGGAGAGGGTGGGGGGATGGGAGAGCCTGGTGGTGGGTACTGAGGGCACGTATTGCATGGAGCATTGGGTGTGGGGCATAAACAATGAATCTTGGAACACTGAAAAAATAAAATTAAATTAAATTTAAAAAAATTAAACCTGAACCAGAGAGAGTCAGTAGTCCTCGGATTTGTTGTCCTGTTGACACAAAAAAATGTGTGGGATGGAGGTGGAAACCAGAAGCCTCTGACCACAGAAGGGATGGGGTCGGAATCTGCTATGGTCAGTTCCTTTATTCATTCAACAAACATTCCTGTCCCGCACAGGTGGTGTGCTTGCTCTAGAAGTGATGAAAAGCTCACCGGGTGAGGTCAGCAGGCACAGAAAATGAATCAGACGAACTGTAAGGACACATATAATTATGCTCCCTGCCTGCGTTAAGTACTGCGCACTTTGGGTGATGCAGGCAGGTGAAGGAAACAGCCCTCTCTGCTGGCCTAGGCAGGAGGGGGATTCCCCTCTCCTTGGGGCTAGCTCCACCCTGGTGGGGGCGTGACAGGGGCCTGGCCAGACCCTAGCTCCTCCAGTTCCCTTCCTTGGAAGAGCCTGAGTTGATCCTCTCCTCCTTCCTAGTCTTACAGCTAAACTTCCTTGTAACAGCTAAAATTTCGACAGTATAAACGTTGGTTCCGAGAGGGCACTCCTCCTCCCCCCACAAATGTGTGCTTCTTTCCCAGCTCCAAGTTTGATGGTCTTTTCCTTCAGACCTGTGCCCTTCAGTGTGGTCTCCTGGCCACACCACTGACCTTGCTATTGGGGCCCACCAGGCTGCTTGAGGTGGGGAGGTTCCTGCCTCCCCTCCCCCCCCCGCCACTCTGGGTCCTCAGGAGCTCTGTACCTCCGCACATGCCTGGATCCCATTCTTGGCCACCTGTACACCACAACCCACAGGTTGGAAATTCTAGAATCCTTGGTTTCACCTCTACCCACCTGGCGCTGTCAAGGTCCCAGCTGGGCCATCCTCGGTGGCAGTCTGCTTTAGCCCAGCGCTGTCTGCCAAGCCAGAGAAGACAATGAAATCCTAGAGTCCAGTCTTGTGGTCCAGGCAGAGGGCCCCTCCGCCCTCCCTGCCCGGCCCTGGCCAGGAGCCCGGGCAGCCATAATGTCACCTAAGTGCCTCTTTCCCTCCTTCTGCTGAATTGCAATAGTTATGATCAGAAGGCAGTTCGAAGGCATTGACTCAGGGAGGGGAAGGGAAATCAAGGACTGAGGTGACGGATAAGTCCTCTTCTCCCTTTTTGTGGGGGACTGATTCCTCCCCCTCAGTGCTGAGACTGTCTCAAGGAGGGCAGCAATAAGATGGTCAAAGAAAAGCTGAGGGTCTGCGTAGGCGGGAGACGGTTCCAAAAGAGAAGAGACGCTGTATGTGTGTTACTGCCGAAGCCAGAGAGACGGTGCAGCCTGCCTGGCCTCCTCCCCGCTCCAGAAGGCCATCTGGCGGCCAGGTCCTCTCTAACCTCCTTTGCCCCCAGAAGTCTCCTTATTAGGCAGGTTCTGTGGAGGTCCAGCCCCTGTCGGTCGCGATAGGGTCTGCTCACTGCCTTGGGCCTGCCCTCAGTGCAGGTTTGCTAGTTAGCGGACTAGGGCTGGAATGGCCTCGCCAGGACGGTCTATTCTAATAATAATGACAGGAAGCCCTTTATATGGCGGGCTAGGCGGTGTTCTACATACTCCTCCTTTGTTAACTGGGTTTTCACAGCAGCCCTGTCAAGTAGGTGTTATTATTCCCCTCCCTTTACAGGTGAGGTGTGGAGAGATGAAGCACCTTGTCGGAGTTACTCAGTGTCAGAAGGAGGATCTCAAACCCAGGAATTCGGGCTCCCAGCACTCTAGACTGTCACTCCCATCACGATCGTGATATTCGTCATCTCTTCCTTTGTGGGACTCCATATCGGTACACTTGTATGGCCAGCCACCCCAGAAAACAAGCGGCTTCAACCATGAACACTGGTTATTTCTTATGACTCAGTGGGTTGACTGGGCAGTTCTCTGGGTCTGGACGGGCTAATCTCTCTAGTTAGCTGTGGCTTGGCTGGGGTCGGATGGTCTAGGACGGCTTCACCCATCTGGTGGCTGGCTGGAGCCCTGGGGTTGGGCGACATGGCTCTTGTCTCTTATCATCCAGTGGGCTGGCCTGGATCCTTCAACTGGTGGCAGGTCATCGAGGTCACGAGAGCTGAAAGAGAGGTCAGCCCCAACACACAAGCATTTCTCAGCCCCTTGCTGTGTCACATTTGCTAATGTCCCGAGAGCCAAAGCAAATCCCATGTGCAAGTTCAAGTTCAAGGGGGCAGAAAATCGATTCTGCCTTTTGATGGGATGAAGCACAAGGTCACGTTACACAGGGATGTGAATACACAAGGATGGGAAGAATTCGGTGGACGTTTCTGTAACCTGCCACAGGGTCATTACTGTGAGTTTCTTGGACTCAATTTTGTAGCAGGGGACCAGTGGGGATGTATGGGGGCTGGTCGACAGGGACCTTAGCCTGGTCAGAGTTCCAAGTTGTTTTCATGATGTCATGAATGTCAACATGACATCCTGATTTCATGATGTCAACACAGAGGCAGTGGCTTCAAGTCCTTAACTGTGGGAGGTAACAGAGTGGTGTGGCAGTTTTGATCGGGGTTGGGGAAGGCAGTGAAGAGAGTGGCTTTTCCTCTCTGGTCACACCAGCTTCCTCCTCTCCCGAGGCTGAAAGCGATAGGCTTGTTCCTTCCTGAGAACAGGGGCCTGGCCAGACCCTAGCTCCTCCAGTTCCCTTCCTTGGAAGAGCCTGAGTTGATCCTCTCCTCCTTCCTAGTCTTACAGCTAAACTTCCTTGTAACAGCTGGAGGCTAGGCCTGGGCTCTCTGAGGAGTCCTCCACCAGATAGAGTGGGTTCCAAAGAGCACAGGCTCTGAAAGCAGACAGACCTGCATTCCATCCCCGGCCCTGCTACTCCCTCACGGCAGGATCACACAGCAGGCTGGAGACCACCGCTTCTTCTTTTGGCAGATGAAGAATGCTGTTAGGTTCGGCAAAGATGCTGCTTGGGGAAGTGCCTACGCCAGTGCCTGGCCATGTGTGTGCCCAGCGTGAGGGCTTGGAGGGCCCCTTTGCCCTTGCTCAGAGGCGTGGACGGCCAGAGCAACAGAGCTGTCACTGGGAACTAACTCTTGGCTCGCCCAGGAATACCAGATGGTATGCCAGGAACACGGGCCAGGGAGATGCAGGGCAGAAACTACAGGGAGAAGAGAAGTGGGACTGTGGCTGCCCAAGGGCTCAGCTCCATGGGTACCAGTCACACAGGCAAGCAGGGCTTTGGGTTTCCGGAGTTTTAGACGCAAGAAAACTGAGATGCCATGCCCCCTATCGGCCAGGCAGCAGCCAAGGTCAGCTGGGAAGCTAGCGCATCCTGGCCAGTGCTCTTCCCTCCACGCCAGGAGATCTAATGTTTCCCTCCAGCCTCCCTGAAAATACCCAGTCCATCATCGGGTTCCCATGCCTTGTTCAGAGCTTCAGCGTAGGGAAGGGGGAGAAAAGATGCGTCGCAGGCGCTGAGGGGAGCAGGGGGCTGCTTGTGGCTGCTGAGGACACGGGCCTTTGCACCCTGAGCCAAGGTCAGGCTTGGCTTTCAGACATCGAGGAGACAAAAGAGAGAGCCATCCCCATCAAACCAGCCTCCGCCCTCCTCTCGCTTGGAGCCGCCTGGCGTGAACGAGGAAAACGATTATTTATCAGGGAGTTGGTCAGGAAATTGGACACATTCAACAAAGACCAGGAAACATCGTGCCAACTGGGCCTGATGGGGGTGACTGGGCCGCTCGGAGCACAATGGCCTCGCTGGCGTCAGTGTTTGCTTTCCGAGGGACAGCTGAGGACGCCCACTGCATATGTGATGAATGCAGGGAGACAGGCCCTGGGTGGCCAGCCAGAATCCCGGCTGCCAGCTCTTGGCGGGACAGCCAGAGAGGAGCGAAGTAGGCCGGGCTGGAGCCCAGGTCCCCGGGGGGGAGGGGGGAGAGACCTTCACCCTCCATAGCACCTCCCTCCTCCCTGGGACAAGAAGGAGACTGGGCTCCCTGGCAGAAAGGCCCCACTGCTCTGGCAGAGGCAGGAGGATGTAGGGCATGGCCTGGAGGCCTTCCTTAGAGTGCAAGTGGGTGTTTGGATGGGGTTCCCTGGTCACTCGCTACCCTCCCCCTTGACAGAGGCCCCAGGTTCCCCTTGGGCTCCTCATTAAGAAATAGAAAGATGAGTGCCCACGGGAAGGTGCTCTGGAAACAGTCTGTTCTCTTCCCTCCCTGGTCCCCGGGGACCTATGCTCATTCCCTTCTTAATATAAGAGGGGGTTTGAGAGAAAGCATCTCCCCTGGAGTTAGGCACTTTCCATATGTAACAATGTCTGCTGCAGTCGGGCCTCTCGCCGTGTCTCAGCCTGGGGAGGGAGAACGTGGCTGCCCCCCCCCCCACCTCCAGCCCCACGTTTCCCCCAGGGCCTCCCAGCATCTTGTACCTGACAGCTTCCTGGGCGAGGGTGGGGGCTGCGGAGGCCCGTGCTCAGGGGGACCCCTCCTGGGCCTGACCGGTCCTGTGGGGACGTGAGGAGGGATACTGAGTCCTGGCTAGTCTTTGGCCCCCATGCTGTCACTGCTCCACGATAGACACTTTTCTTCATTTGGAGGGTGACCGGGGGCCATGAGCGGTCCTCCTCGCGGTTGCTCAGTGTGGCCTTATGAAATGCTCTGAGGATCAGCATGCTTAGTGAAAAAGGGTCTTGGGCTTTGAGGCATTTCCTCTGGGGACGTGTGTCAAGGCCTGAATCTCTGTGGACTGGTGGGACCCTGGAGGATTTGTGTGGGCTCTTCTGTGCAGCCGGCTCCGGTGAAGGGAGTGGGTCCCCGTGGTGGGGTGTGCAGGAGTTTGGTCTAGGGCAGGGAAAGGAGAAGAGGCTAGGACTGAGGGACCCTCTGACCGTGGGGCTCTCATACGCCCAACCATTCCTGCCGTCCCCCCAGCTCTGGGGAAGGGGCACTCCCTTGGCGTCCTGCTCACTATATGCCACGGAGCCCCTGGCAGGGACAGCAGGTTCATTCAACACAGACACGCTTCCCGGCAGTGGGCAGTGAGAGAATAAAGCCGTGCCCACCCCCTGCTGGACCTTTAGGAATGCTAGAGGTCGCTGCCTGCTGAGGGTGGGAGGTAGAGGGTGGGGTGCCAGGCAGCCCCAGGGTGGCAGCAGGAAGGGAGGGCTGTGCACCTCGGGGCATTCGTAGTAGAGCCTTTAAATATGGAGCAAAACCTCAGTTTGTGCTTCTCTGTTTATAGTTTTTTTGCTCCTGAAAAGAAGCCTTCGTCCCTTGAGTCATTCCAGCAAAGAAGGCTGAGGTTTTATGGAGGGTTTCAGGGAGGTGGGGAGCTTGAGAAAGTACTTCTGGAAAACCAGGGCAGGCGGTCCACCACTCATTGGCTCCTTTTGACACGCAGGACCTCAGAACCGCGACCTGCGAACACCACACGCTCTGTGCTCCGGCGAGGGGCAGAGCCCAGCCCTTGAAACTCTTGCACGATCACTTTTCTCAAACCGTTCTGCAGTCTGGCTGCCTCTATGAGCGGGTTTTCCCTTCCTCTATCTCTATGGATCTGTCATTGGTTGATAAAATAGAACATGATGAGTGTCATTCTAAAGCAATTACAAGCAAGATGCATAATGGCAGAGCTGGGGAACACGGCATATGGCCTCGGGCAGGCGCCATGTGAGAGAACTCATTGGGAAGATTTTGCTTCACACCCTCACCCCTCCCGCTCCCACCGCCCTGAAAAACCAGATTGGGCTTCATGGGTAAGGAAGAAAAGGCTATCAAAGCCCCCCACCGCCCACCAGGTGGATGCCGAAGGCTCTGGGGTGGAGATCAAGGATGGTTGTATGTAGCCGACTGCTGACAGGGCCAGATGGAGGGGCCTGCCAGCTCCAGAGGGTGCAGAAGAATGGGGAGCAGCAGGAGCACCTTCAGAAATCCACAGCTGAGCAGCCCGAGCCTGGAGAGCTTTAGGGGGGCTGGGGGAGCATGAAGAGTAGAGGCTAAATGGTGTTTTTATTTCACCCAAGCTGATTCTTCTGGATGACTTTGATCCCTCCCTCTAGTCTCAGCCACTTCCTGTTCCCCTGGCAGTCCTCCTGGCAGACCCCCAGCAGCCCCTCCCCCGACAAACCCTCCCTCTCGCATGCCTCC
>PITA01002264.1:0-150495 GCA_004023965.1 Spilogale gracilis | reverse complement strand
GTGGATTCACTGTGGGTCTCTGGCAGGGACGAGCACAGCCCAGTCAGGTTAGGTTGGAGGTCTCGATAGAGGGTGGATTAGGATAGTCTCTCTGTCACAGTTTAGGATGAAGGTATGTCCCTGCCCTACCCCAGCAGTGTATGGGTGTGCGTACACGCTGGCAAACATGTGTGTTTCTGAGTGTGTATGTTGGATGGCTTGGGGATGGCCTATCTCTGGGCTGCCAGGTCACTGAGCACAATTTCCAGGGACTCAACGGTCCTTATCCAGGTTCCCTGGAAAAGGATAAGTGACCCTTGCTATACTCTGACTTGCCATGGGAAATAGGCAGTCTTTTCTGTCCGGGAGTTCCCCAGGCATGCACTCCTGATCTCAACTGAGAGTCCTTTTCTTCTTGCTGTCCACTCACAGACATGCACTAGCCGAGAACAGCCAGCTTGTTTCTGTGAAAGGTCCAAGAGTAGGTATTTTAGGCTTCGTGGGTCCTACCTTCTCTGTTGTAAAGACTCACCTCTGTTGTAGCATGAAAGCAGACATTGACAGTGAGTGAGAAGGGCAGTGTTGCACTGTTATTTATGAAAACAGAAGATGGGGACAGATCTGCTCCAAGCATTTTGTTTCAGAAAAAGCGGAGGACAGAAGCCTGACCCCAGAGCTTGCCCTCCACAGACGTCCTCTTTCTTTGGGAATCCAATCAACATCTTTGCTTTAAAATGAAAATGTCCCATTGGCTGTTCCGTGCTCCCTTCTTGGTGCTTGCATGCACATACCCTTTTTTTTTGTTATTAGAATCATATTCTTGTAGAATTTGGAGTAGTTGAAAGGGTCATTTCACTCCACTCACTTATTTTTACTATGAGGCAAACGAAGGCACAGAGAAGGGAAGTTGCCGGCCCAGGACTGTGCCGCTAGCTGGTGGCGAAGAAGGGATCATGCCAAGTCTGGCAACTTCGGGGCAGACCTTTCCTCTCTCCTGGCTCCTAG
This sequence comes from Spilogale gracilis, assembly GCA_004023965.1. Taxonomy (NCBI): domain Eukaryota; kingdom Metazoa; phylum Chordata; class Mammalia; order Carnivora; family Mephitidae; genus Spilogale; species Spilogale gracilis. The sequence goes on along the minus strand of PITA01002264.1, from coordinate 149,511 downwards.
CCTGCCGTGTCTCTAAAATGGGGCAGCACAAAACACAGAACTGAGCAATGAGGAATCACAGCCTGGACTAAACAGCAGTACTGTGTGTGTGTGTGTGTGTTTAGTGAATCTACGGGGCCTCTAGGGCGTTGGGGAGACGTCCTGGAGAAGCAGCCGTGTTCCTCTGCTGGGCACCAAGGGGGAGAGAAGGAGGGCCTTCTACGTGGTGTTTTTTTCTCTAGCATAAACATGTGTTGAGCAGAGGAAGCTGTGCAATCATTGTGCTTTGTTCTAGATACCCTCCCACACCCCCCTCCTCCTTTTATTGTGACCCTGTGATTCGGGCTCCAGTCCCCACCACTCAGCCTCTCTTAACACGTAACGTCTTAAGACAAGGTCGGTTATGCATTCTTTAAGAAGAGAAGGAAGAAGGAAAAACACTCGTGCAGTTTATTTCTTCTCTGGAGACTATTAACGAGATCTTCAGTGTTGGTTTAACAGGAAGGTGTCCAGGAAGAGCAGGGAGGAGGAGGGAGAGTGTCCTCATTGCAGAGAGAGGGGAAAGCTCAGGTCCCGAGGGGCCCCGGTGTCCTGCCTCCTGAGGTCTCTGTCTGGTCCTCCCCAGGAAGCCGAGTAACCTAGTCAGTCAACCAGGGTTGTGCTGGCATGGGCAGTGGGCTTGGGGGGGGGGGGGTTGGGAAAATGAGCTCAACCCTCAAGTCTGGTGTTTGGCTGCACCTGCCCTTGAAATTAGGAAAGCTGCATGTCAGGAAGAGAAAAGTGGGACTCGAGAGCCCAGGCCAGGCCTGGAAAGGCTCCCGGAGGATGCTGAGCTCAGAGCCCAGACCCTCCAATCAATAGGGCATGGCTATTTATAGCATCAGCCCGGGAGAAACTTAATTATGATCAAAGGGAGCTATTTAATACCGTGCTTGCCGAAGACGCAACCTCTTGTCAGTGGAAATTAATCAGCAGCTGCCGTGGGCTCCTGCCCCCTCGGGCTCCAGAACTGGGGAGGCGTCTGGCAGGAGCCGGGCACCGGCCACCCCAAGAGGGTCAATGACATTGGCGTCCTCACACAATCAGCCAGTGGACGGTGGCCTTCCCCAGAGCACCGGATGCAGGGGTGGGGGCAAGGGGCCCGGATGCCAGAGGGGCACAGGGAGAGGTCAGGGTGAAGGGGCTTCGAGACCCAGCTCAAGTAGGGCTCTTCCTGAAAGCATTTCTCCACTGCTCCAGACTGTGAGCACCCCGATCTCCAGCCTCCTGCAACACTCACAGCCCCTCCTGCATTATTTTATGCGCTGGTTGGGACTCGGTAGGCCACTTCCCAGCTGGGTGGCTTTAAGTGTCAGTCTCCTCATCTGTGCTTTAGAGATCTTAGTAGCATCTTCTTCAGAGGCTGTGACAAGGATCAGAACCCACTTAGGACCAAGTCTGGCATGTGGTGAGCTCCCAGTAGGCACCAGATGCTCCTGCCACCACTACCATGTTGTCTTTCTGCCAGACTATGTGTCTCGAGGGCAGAAATGGCCCATTCCTTTACGCCTCGAGTGCGCAATGCTGGCCACGGAGAGGGCAAGGAGACTGATAAATGTTGGTTCCTGAGTCCATCTGCTTCGAAAGCTAAAGGAATTCATTCACCTTGGTTCATGAATCAGTTTGTTCCCAGAGCCTTCATTGAGTCCTCCTGTGTCAGGCCCGGACCAGACATCGCAGAGACGGGAAGCATTACATAGTCAGGCTCTGTGCTGAGCAGCTCGCGGCCTGGTGGGGGCGATGCGCGCGGAGCCGGGTCATTACTCAGAGCCGTGAGAGCTGCAACAGCAGTGGGGCCCAGATCCAGGGGAGGGCAGAGACAAAGGGGGACTCAGCCTTCTGGCCATACCATGGAGGCTTCTCGGACTAGCTGGGACTTTGGGGAGGACTGAAGGATCACAGCAGCACGTGGACAGAGTGTAGAGGTTCTAGGTAGAGGGGACAGTGTGTGCAAAGAGATGCCTGGAGCTCCGGAAGTTAGCGTTCTCTGATCCTTCAGGAAAATCTGGACAGAACATTTCAGATGTTCTGTGGAGGTTGACCTCAGAGGAAGAGCTGCAGGTCTAGAGCTATGAGAGAAGAGGAGTGGGGAGTCTCATGAACATTTTTTGCAGGTGCTCAGGCTCAGTCTTAGGCTCAAAGACTGCTTTCTTCTCCTGAAAAACAAAGGAAATAACTCAAAATGTGGTTTAGAATAGAAGCCCAGAAGCGATGGGTGGAATTCTGAAGGAAGGAGCTGAGGGAGAAGTCTGGCGTCTCCCATTTGGGACAAACATTGAAAATTACAGAGTTTCTTATCATGGCGATAGCGATGACCCATGCTGCAAGAAACTGTGTAGGGGAATGGTTAGAACACGGGCTCCGGAGCCTGGCGCCGGGCCTGGACCCCAGCTCTGGCACTTGGGGGAACGGCTGGGTGGCGAACGAGGCAAGTCCTCAGATGACGAGAAGGGAGCCTTACTGTCGTCTCCCACTGTCCCTGTGAATTTATTCAGTGGCACCAGCTCTTCCTGGGTGGAAACGGGGCCAAGTCCCATGACTTTTCAGGTCATTTTTTGGGTGCCACAATCAGCCCCAGTTCTATAATGGCTATGTCCAGCCCAACCCAGTAACTGCAGCTTTCAACTTCATTTAAAGTTAAGACATCTCCTGTCCCCCAGCTCTGCCTGCTGCAGGTGGAAACAGCATGGTGGGCATGCTTGCCTTCTTTTTGCTTTCCCTTCTGCACCTATCAGGGTCCTGACAGGAAGCGAATGACTGTCTGAAGCTGGAACATCAAGGGGAGTTTTATAAAAGGACTATTTACAAAGGTGGTGGCAGGCTTAGGAGAACAGGAGCCCTACGGCCTATAGGTGCTAGGAGAAGGAGAAGCTACTAGAAGCAAGAGAAGGGAGCTATATGGACAGGGCCACTGAAGGGACTGTGGTTTTTGGGAGAGAAGGACAGGAGCCCACAGAGACTCAAGCTGGGGGAGGGGAGAGGAAAGGCCACCTTTCCACGTTCGTTAGACCCAGTGGCTCCTTTCAGGGGACATGGGAACCAAAAAGGGTAGACAATGCATCTGGAGGGGCATGCTAGACCCTCTCTTTCTCTGTTCTCAATTCAGACGGTGAAAGGGATGACAGGAGGGCACGGCATGGATGGTCTCATCTGAGTTCTCTGGGCCTAGCAGATACATAATGCTGACTATTTCTCCCCTGGGGTGAGGGGCATTTTGGAGGCACTTGGCCCACCTCGTCGCTGGGAAACCCGTGCACTTTCCTCCATGTGTGTGATGTCCTCTCCTCGATTAGGCATTCAACCCCCTGTTCTAGCATTGGAAGGCACCCCCACTTCCCAGCAGCCCCCCTAGTCAGGCTTTCTCCACATCGGCTCACCCGGTCCACATACCTGAGAACCTGGGAATGTGAGACCTCTTCTCCTTTGCTCCTCCTCTGAGCCGCCAGTGAGCCTCTGACTTTCCCTTTAGATTACTTGGGCAAGAACCAGAGCCCCGTTTCCCACATCTGCAAGGGCAGAGGACCCGCGTACATCTCTCTGAGAGGTCTCCCTAAAGCCCCTCGTTCTTGGCTTGAGCTGTAAGAGGAGCACTTCGAGCTCTCCTCACACCAGTGATTCATCAGTAAAACTCTCTTCCAGTCTCTGACCACCTTCCCATTTTTGTCCACACTGATGCGTGTGGTGAGCGGACAGCTCAGGTCCCACGTGGGGGGCTTGCACCTCACTGGAGAATGTGGTAGCCATTGATGTGGAGCCTCGTCTGAAACTGAGATTAAAATTTCTCTGGTGGCACCAGCTGTGTGATGTTGAGTAAGACTTGCTGTGCCTCAGTTCCCTCATCCAGACAGCGAGGATAAGGGGACCTCAGCAGGCTTCATGAGGATTTAGTGAGTTTATTCCTATACAGCATTTAGCTAATGCTTGGAATATAGTAAGTGCTCAATAAAATGCTGATGAGGGCTATTATTTTTTTCTTCTCATGTAATTGGGAAATGATTTGCAGGGGGGGTTACCAGTAAGAGTAAGGGCTGAGGGGAGGAAACCAGAGAGCCCCCTTCTTCCCCTCTCTCTTGCTGGCCTTCCAAGCCTAACGAGGGAGCTTGGGAGGCACGGGACCCTTTGTCAAGAAGAGGAGACAAGCATGGAAGTTTCTGGGTTTTCTCATATTTAGTGTTAGTTCTGACACTGGGCAGGCTTCTGTCCAGCATTCTGCATGTTTTCTGGGAAGGAGAGAGCTTCCTCCCTTCCTTGGGCATGTGAATGGGAGAAGCCAAAAAGAGTGTTCCCTCCTTTTCCAGCCACCTTGGCTGAGGGGGATGGCAGCAGAGCCTAGGAACTTCTTACCCGTATCAGGATGCCAAGAACTGCAAGCTCTGAGACAAGATGGTAAAACATGAGTGGGGTAAGGGAGAATCACCATGGTGGGGCTTCCCTGGGCCCCTGAATTTCCCTGAGCCTTCTGCAGGGTTCCCCTCTCTTCTCTGACCCCATGCTGGAGAGGGAGAGACAGAGGGCATGTGTGTTTGTGGAAGAAGCTTCCAGGTTAGCCCTGCTCCACAAGGCACAGGTAGCAGGAACCTTTTGAAGCAAAGCCCCTCAGCCACCCTGCAAGAAACCGCCTCCCAAGAGGCTGTAGAAGGGTGGTGTTTCCCCATTCTGACCTTGAGGCTGACTCCCAGAGGCTAGAGTGTGTGGCCAGTGGTCCAGAGCCTGCTCTTTAAAGATGCCACAATTCCCGAGGCACGCCCCTGGTTGATTGCAGAGTGCCTGCTGGCTTGGCAGTATTTTGTCAATAGTCTCAGCATCTCGCTGGGGACATTCATGCCTCCTAGCTTTCATGCTCTTCCTGGGCCCTGAAACACTCTCTCCTTCCCCACCAAAACCCCTGCTGTTTTTCTGGAGACACTCATCCTCTATAACAGGTTTCTTGGGCTCTCTTTGCTGCCGCTGCCTGGTCCTCCCACCCACAACCTTAGGTGCTCCTGTAGAGCTTTGCCCCTGGTCTCTGTTCAGGTGTCACCTCCTTGAGAGGCCTTTCCAGACTATCCTATCTACAGGAGCCTAACTCCAGCCTTGTTTTCTTTAATCACCTAGCACTCATTTTCTGGCAGCATAACTTTATATATCTACTTGAGTATCACCTGGCTCCCTTCTTTCTGGGAATATGAATCCTGGCTTTGATTTGCCCTTCATTGTGTTTTCAGCACCTTGGCCAGTGCCTGGTCACGGAAGGCATGCCATAAACGTTTGCAGGAGGAATGGAGGAATGGATGAATGAAGGAATGAATGAATTAATGAATGAGTGCCCTGCTCCTCACCCCTTGGACGCACCTACACTTAATGGTGGCCAACACATGCCATCTTCACCCCACCCCATCCATCCGAACTCCAGCCATACACATATCTATTGCCCTCCTGATTATAGGTGATTCCCAATTTCTTTGACTGTGTCCTCACAGAAACTGAGGGACTGGCAGTGGAGGAAGACTGTGGCCTGGGCAGAGCCATGCAGGTCAAGGCGCCTGTGGACCGTAGACTCAGACTGACGCCCCTTGAGTCCCGTCGGTGCCCCTCACCAGCTGTGTGATCTTGGGCCTATGGTTTTCAATAGCGGATGTGTGCACAGCATCTAGGGTAGTGCCTGCACATAGTAGGTGATCAATAAACACAAGCCATCATGACTATAGGTCTTTCCTAAGCTGCAACGATTAGGCAAAAAAAGCTATCACAAAGTGTCTGCCTCTAGGCCAGAGACTTGGGGTCCTCCTTGCCATTTACGGTCTGCTATGTCTAGATCTCTCTGCTAGCAAACCTTGTCACCTCCCCCTTCAAATGGCTTCAGAGAAGAGCCCTTCCTCATGGCTGCTGCAGCCGGTGACCCCCACACTAGCCCCCCCACCTCTTCTGCCAGAAATTTTGCCCCTGCTGCTTTCATAGTCTCTCTGAAGTTTCACCTTCCCCCACCTGCTTTCCAGGGCCCTCATCATTTTATCCTCCTGCTGGTTGGCACTCCTCTGCCCCGGCCTGACATCCCTCCATTCACTAATTCATCCATTCAGCATTTTTAAAGCACCTGCTGGGCACCAGGCACAGTGCTGGGGGCTGGGTCCCCGGGCGGGGGGAGGGGTGGGCAAGTCTGATGAAGTGCCTGTCCTGGGGGGAGGCGGGGATGCGGACTGGCACAGCAGTCCAGTGTGAGGAGTAAGTGCGATGGCAAGGGTGAGCAGGAAGTGGTGTTGTCAAGCAGCGGGTTACCAGCCTGTTAGTGGGTCATGAAATTAACTTAGTGGGTCACGACCAGCATTTAAGAAAAAGTTAAATGGAACAGAATAGAAATATCACAGAAGGATATTATGGGATCACAGTCATAATGAGGGGAAAAATGTTTAAAACTTTTATTTCCATTTTATATATTAGGTGGGTGTGTGTGTATGTGTGTGTGCGTGTGTGTATGATATAAAACATGTTTCTTCTTTTGGGTCACAGTAGAAGTGTTTAGAAAACACTAACATAGCGTATATTGGGATTCCCAAGCCCATCTTCGGGAATCAGGAGGAGCTTCTTGGAAAGCGTGACGTCTAAAAGAAACATGAACTATTAATAAAAGATCAGAAGCACAAGAGTAGGAAGATAGAAGCTTTCCTAGGTTGAAGAAATCACCTAAACATGCCCAGGGGTGGGAGGAGGGAGGAGAGGGCAAGCAAGCCCAGAATAATTTTTTAACTCTCTCACAAAGAAAACACGTATATTCCCACCTCTGTGCCTCTCTTCGGGTGTCTTCCCAGGACTCCCCTTCCTTTGCTTGTCTAACACCACTTGTTGACCTTGCCCAGTGCCCTGGCCTCAAGACTCTGACCCTACTGACTGTTCTGCTTCCTGCTTTCCTGTTGAGTTTTAGAATTTACAGTTCATTTGGACCCACAGTGTCTCTTTGGAGTATCCCCGTGGCCACATAAGGTCCAGAGAGGTGTCATATAATGTTCATTTAACAGAAGAGAAACCAAGGCACAGGGAGGTCCAGTATAGGCCCAAGCTCACCGAGATGTGAGTAATGAAGCCAGAACAGTCAGCAGATTTCCTGTCCCCAGGCAAAGGCATTTGTATTTATATTATGTCGGACCTCGAAGCTATGATGCTCATAATGTCCCTTTGCCCAGTCCTCTCCCGGATGAAGCCCTCTGTGTCCCACACCATTGCCAGACATGCAGGATGAGACCCAGAGATGCTGCTGGGGTTTCCTGTCCACATTGGGGCCTGACATTAGGCTCCAAGGAAGGGATCACCATAATATCAAACGCTTCTGCTTTTCTACTTCTCCGTTTGTACCTGCTTCTCTCCTCTGCTTGCTCCTCTTTCTGTGGCCTTCCAGAAGCCCCTTCCCCACTCCCTATTCCTCCCTCATCCCCTCCTCTTCCCTCCCTGCTCCTGCCGTGCACAGTCAGCCCCCTGCATCAACAGCTCAGAGACCAGGTCCGGGAGGAGGAGAGAGATCTGCTGGCTGAGGAGGGAGACCTAGAGGGACCCCAGTCACAGATGTCAGCCAATTTGTCTGAGGGTTTTTTAGCCTCGCCTGGCTAGGATGGAAACTCACTCTTACCCTAGGGATAAAATAAAATAAGCAGAAGCACTAGGAGGAGAGCCTGACATGCTGTGGGGAGGGGAAGAAATAAATCCTACCCTTAAGCGTGGGCCAGAGTCCCGTGCCCCTCCCTGGCACCTCCCAGGGCTGCTGCCTCCCTGCGCCTGGGGAGGCTGGCTCTCTGCCCTGGTGAATCATGGGCTCGGTGGGGAGTGATCTATTTGCTACTAAGCACTTGTCTGTGGCTGCTTTTCCAGGAGCTGGAACCATTTACAGATGGGAACAGCACTCGTCTCTGGCAGGGGAGCCCCATGCCCAGCACCAGCCCAGCGCCTTGAAATAGATCCTTCTGCAGAGCTGGGCAGGCGAAGGCACAGCCAGGGTAACAGGCAAACCCATTTGTCTAGTGGACAGGGTGGGCCCACCTCCCCAAAACAGGCAGTCAGGGCTTGCCGTAGTGGTCCCTGTACCCCGGGGCACACTAGGAACTCACCAGATTTATAGATGGAATGAATGGCAGTTGAAGAAGGTTTCTTGGGGGTCAGGCCATTACCTGCTCTCCTCCTCCACCTCCGTTGTCCCCACTGGGGAAACATCTGCATGCCCAAGACGAGAGCTACAAAGCAAAACACAATAATACAAGCAAATAAACAAAATACTGATAAAATACCATGTTTTACCCCAGCCCAGGATTTCACAGATTCCTGTGACAATTCTTAGACAGCTGGCTTATCATAGGTCATCTGTCAGCCATTCCGAGAACGTGTGGCACTCGGCCAACCTCAGCATCCCCCTCACAAGTCCCGGGCAGATGAAGGAAAGCCCTCACAATGAACACTTCTTCTGATAACACCAGTGTTCTGACAGAGAGTTGTCTCAAGGACACATGAGCTCATGCATCTGAAGCCTGGAGTCTGGGTCCGGGTCTCACAGATGGCTCACTGGGGGCATTAGGGCAAGTACCTTAACCTGAGTCTGCATTCCAGCTACTCAGTGAGAATAACAGAAGTACTATGACCAAGGATTTTTTTTTTTTTAAGATTTTATTTATTTGACAGAGAGAAACACAGCTAGAGAGGGAACACAAGCAGGGCGAGTGAGAGAGGGAGAAGCAGGCTTCCCGCCGAGCAGGGAGCCCGATGTGGGGCTCGATCCCAGGTCTCCGGGATCATGACCTGAGCCGAAGGCAGTGGCTTAACCAACTGAGCCACCCAGGCGCCGCCATGACTAAGGATTAGCATGAGAATTGAGGTGACGTCTGAGAAAGTACATTATGAACTTTAAAGTGCTGGGCAAATGTTTTGCGTCTGGATGGCTTCTCTCTCCTGCTAACAGATGAGCTCCACGAGGGCGGGGACGTTGGTGTCTGACCTTCGTAGCCTCAGCACCTAGGACAGCTCCTGGCCCAGTAGTCTAGTCACTCATATCACGAATACATTAATCACTAACAGACCAGTTAGCCAGAAAACCAACACTGTGCCTGTCCCCTCACGTATCCACAGCACAGCCTGCCCGGCTGCTGGGAGAAAGGGACAGAAAGGGACGCATCCATAGTCTGCCATCATCTCTGCTGAGCCTCAGGTCTCCTGCCTCGTGCGCCCTACCCTCCGTGTTATCGATTGGCTGGCTCGGGGCAGGACTCTGTCAGCAAACAGCTGTCTCCCCGGCCTCGCCTGTCCAGCGGGGGCCCCCTTGACTCACAGCCCGCGCAGGGTGGGGTATGGAGACACAGAGCACCTCTGACAGGACGTGGATAAGCCCTTTGCAAACACGGAGAGCAACATAACCTTCTGCGTTCACACTCTCAGCATTTAATAATAATCTGCCAGTCTGCGGAGGAGCCTTACACAGAGAACGTGTTGTTCTCTGTCCAGTGAGGTTAGATAAGGAGCAAACGGGCACATCCTAAGCCACAGGCCCTGGTGATGTCTGGGAGTGAGCTCCGACAGGCCGAGGGCTGGAGGCCTGTCAAGAGCAGTCTGGCCGCCTTCCTCCTGAGGAGGCAAATAGGACTCAGACAACATCTGCCCCATCTTGTTTACTGAGCGATTATCGGGGGAGCACCAGCTCCCTCCCAGCCTTGTGCTCAGCGCCATGCGGGGTGTGGGATGGCGGCTTCGGCTCTGTTCAGCTTCTGTCCACAACACCGTGCCTCCCTGTCCACCACCAGCTCAGATCAGGGCTTGTGGAACCTTCCTGACCAGCCCCTTACTCTCTGTTCCTGCTCGTTCATGCTGTCTCTCTGTCACACATAGGATGTCACTGGTCCCTTCCTCCTTGTGTCCCCTATACTCCGAGCGTGGGCCACCTGCAGTTACCAGAACACTTTGTTGCATTTTTCTGATTCCATGAGGCAGGTGAGCTGATCATTTAGAGGAGTGACAGCTGCCGCAGATTGAGCGCCTACTGTGTGCCAAGCTCAGAGCCTGGGGCTGTATGAAGATGAGCACATTTCATCCTCAGAACACTCAGGGAGCTGGGTGGTGTTCTCCCTTCTGTCCAGACGAGGAGATAGGCTTGCGCAAGGTCCCAGGGCCAGTAAGTGACGTGGTAAAGTCAGAACGCGTGCCCCAATTATCCCACTCAAAGTCAGGCTCCCTGGACTACTGGTATGCATGGAGAGAGACAACACACGGTGGCCTGGCTGCTCCCTCGTTGGTATCAGTAGCAGGAAGGCAGTTTCTTAGCAAATGCTGTTCGCATTCCCCATCACTGGTCATGGCCCAGGACCTCGGGATTCCAGGTTTCCACCTGGTAAATACAACAAAACAGTTGCCAGTCTACTTGGCAAGACCCCTGGAGCCTCTGAGCTCTGAGGAAGTGAGGAACCCACAAGCTTGAGACCTGGCCGAGGCCTGGATTACTTATCTCCGCCCCAGCAGCCTTCCTGGCGTCAGCCACACAGCTGCCAGGCCCCTCCCCCACCTGGGCTCTAATTCTAACTTCCCAGGATCTGCCAGCCATGATTTGGGCATACTCTGAACCTTCTCTGCGCATCTGTGAGCTGATCTGTGAAATGGGTAACGAAAGTGCCTGCTTCCTAAGATTGTTGTAAAGATTAAAGGGAGGCAGATCACATACACCTGTCTCTTGATACTGGGTCTAGAACTGGCGGGGCTGTGTTCCATTCGTGGAAGATAAGTAACTGCAGGAGGACATGTGGGCTGTGCCCTTGACCCTGAAGGCTGAACCATGTGTTCTGGACTGCTCCAGGAATCCAGTGCGAATCTGTCTGAATTCCTCCACAAATCCCCCTGCACAACTGAACCACATAGGCTGCCTCCTCCACGGGCACCAGGATGGGGACAGATGCCCCCCCGCCGCCCTTGCTCTGATGGACGCAGAGAGGCCAGCAGTGGCCCTGCTACGTGTAGTGCGCTTCTGGCCGTGCCTGCAGGGCTGCCTTTCCCCCATCCCAAGCCAAGACTTCTGCTCCCCACAGGGTGCCCACTGTGTGTCATGGGAGGGGCTGCTGGGCTTCCAGACTCAGCTTCCCATCTCCCCTTCCCTCCTTCCCTCCTTCTATCCTCCCTCTGTTCCTTCATTCTTTCCTTCCTTCTGCAAACACCTGCTGAGGACCTACTGTGTGTCGGGCACTGTGCTGGCGGTGGGGATGTGAGACCCAGCCCTGCCATCACGGTGCTGAGGTCGAGAGGTGCAGGCTGGCCTGCGGACCATAGACAGCCTGGCAGGCTGTGTGCCCACGCTGAGCTGGGCCTGGTGGGGTGCTGGGTACGGATCTCCATGCTGCCTGCAATGTGGGGCTCGCCCTAGGCCTCCTGAAATGATAGTGGCTGAAATGCCCATATTTGTTTTCACTTCCCTCCTCTTGGAGTGTAATCACCTCCAGGGAATGTATTCACAGGCCCAAGAAGGAGCATTTACTGAGTTCCTTGTATGTGCCAGGACCGCAGGGGACATACAAAGACCAATGAGCCAATGCTTGGTGGTGGCAGGGAGGAGGGAGGGGCATGGAAGCAGATCCATCCCAGGGCCACCGTGCATGTGCCCTAGAAGAGGCTTCCTGGAGCTCGCAGGGGCTGGGCAGAGGGTACCGAGGAGGTGTGGCTGGGGCCCACCGTGTGTCAGGCAGGCCAGACTAGCCCCCAAGAGGGTCTCTTGTGGGAACAGAGGGACAGAGGGAATCTGCTCAGGGCCCTCCTAGGTTAGGCTGCTCTCCCACTGCCCTGATGAAGGGCACCATTTGGCTTTTTGTATGCGTCCTAGCCTTTCATGAGTTGAGAATGGAATGACAGTGGCATAGGCTGAGCTTGGAGTGGGCATAGACCAGTGTTCTCTGCCTCCCACCAGTCCCCAGTCTCCCTCTCCCACCCTGCTGGGCCTCCGGGAGGGACCAAGGACCCAGGCTTCCCTCTGCCTCCCTTGCCATCTACCCCCTGCCGGCAGAGGCAGCCACAATGGCATTTTAATGTAGTTTCTCCTCCTCTTTTGTATTTACATAATAATAGACTAATAAATAGTTGTCGAGAAGATGGATGAGGGCTCTGTCTTTATGTTTTCCTGACAGATTTAGTCCGTTATGCAACTCGCCAAAGCAGAGGCTTTTCTGAAGCTAATGAAAGGTAATCACTATGAGGCCCCGGTTGGGTTGGGCTCCAGCGTAATTGGAAAGAGTGTGAAACTTGGAATCACAGTTTGTGGATTAGGATCCTGGCCAGGCCACTCCCGGCTGGGTGAGCTCCCGCCCCGGTCTGCTCCTCTGTGCCTGGGGCTGAGTGGTGACTCCCCTGCCTGAGTCACAGGGCAGGGTGACAGCGACTGGTGGATCCTGATGGGTCTCGGGCTGTCCGAAAGGCATCCGCATGGCCCCTTGCTCTCACCAGCCTCCTTCCTCCGGGCGCTGGCCTGTGCCCTCCCACAGGAGGCACGGGCACACAATGCCCTGTGCAAATATAACCTCTCTCCTGTGAGAAAAGGAAAAGGCTGAAGCAGGTGTCTGGACACCTGGGTTCTGGCCCTAGCACTGTTCCTGTCCCACTGTGTGACTCTAGACGAGCCCCGCCCCCTCTCTGGGCCTCAGCCTCTGCCCCAGCGATGAAGGTATTCCAGGAGCCCGCCTGTGGGTTTCCTCCAGCTCTCCCGCCTCCAGGACAAGCGGCAGAGGCCAGTGAATACAGCACCACGTGCCCAGGGAGGTGTTGGGGCGGAACCTGTGGGTTAGGGAGGCTGGGCACGGTGCTGTCTCTGGAGAGGGAGCCAAGGGGAAACAGACGGCGGCCAGGGCACCTCTCTATCTGCAGCCTTCCTTATGGGGAGTTAGCCAGGGTCCTGCAGGCTTCAGCATGATTCTTGGCTTCCCACTTTTTTCCCTGGATGCCCTTCCTGGGTCCCCTTTCTTCCCAACAGCCTGTGCCGCTCCCCTTGGACCTCTCCTCCTCCAGCCTTCCCCATGGGCAGCTCCTCCCCCTTTTTTGGCATGGCAGACTTGGTGGGCCCCGTGCCTTCAGGGCTTCGGACTGGCTTCTTCAGCCAGGAGGATGGCAAGGAGTAGAGCACTGAAGAGCCACCCCTGCACGTCCAGGAAGGTGGCACATCCCGTTCTGACACTTAGTAGCTGACCTTAAGAAAGTTGGAGGCCAAACCTGGTTTCCTCATCTAGAAAGTGGAAATGCTGTCATTCTTTCCTGCCTTACAGTGGAATCCCGGCTCTCTTTCCCACTTGAGTTTCTCCCTTATATGCATCATCTCATGTCTGAGCTTGGGCTCTTCTGAAATCAGGGACCAAGACTTGGGGGCCACTGCCTGAAGGTGGCACCTGGATGGCAGGGTGAGTAAGACACAGCTGGAGAAAGGCCCACAAGGGGACCTGGGGAGCTCAGCCTCATGGGGACCTCAATGTTGTCACCCTGAGCACGCACAGAGGCTGGAGCCCTAGACCCCCATCTCCCGCAACCCTGGCTATGCCTCTGTGAGTGTAGAGGGCTCCCCCAGGCTTCAGACAAAGCCCTGAGAGAGCAAAGCAGAGCAAGCCCAAGGCTCCCACCCAGCGTGGACTGTGGCGCCCCGCCGTCTGCTGCACTGTCTGATTCACTACTACATGTTGTTCTTATTTATCTCACCATCTGTCTCCCTCTCCCAGCCTCATGCAAACATAAGCTCCTCAAATTTGGGGACTGGTATCTGTTGGTTCACCACTGTGCCTAGAACTGTGCCTGGTATGTAGTAGATACTCATTGAATACTGATACATTGATACTGATTGAATGAAGGAGCCGATTAGTAGAATAATGCATGTGAAATGCTTAGCACCGGAGCCCGTGGTAGTAAGCACCCAACAACCTTCACTGTTTCCGCTGTCCAGTCAAGCGAACGTGGCAGTGCCCACCGTGGCCCTGGTGGGCAGAGGACCGAGGCGTTCTCCTCTCACCTCCGAGTCCCAGGGCAGTTGGGCTAGCAGAGGCAGGGGCCTGTGTAAAGCAGCAGGCCGATGTAAATAAGGCGAGGTGAGCTGATGGTTGTTGGCAGCAGGTCCTGACTCTGCTCTGGGTGGCCTCCCGTGCCCAGGACCCCTGATGGGCTGACTGATGGGGCTCTTGGGTCCCGCCCCAGGGAATACTTGTCTTTGTTAATTGCGTGTCAGAGCAAAGTTATTTCCTGTGTCAAAGGCAGCTTCTGTTCTACTGTCAGCAGCTCAAAGTCCGTATTCCAGTTTTAAGCAGGGAGACCGCGTGCGTGGAGGTCCCTCCTCGTGGAGGTCCCTCCTCCCGGAGGCAGGGCGGCGGGCCCCCCAGGCCTGCTCCCTGTGGCTCAGGGCTGTCAGAGGCCGTCGACCCCTGGCTGCCTATCGTCTGTTGGGGATTCCAATGCCATGTGTTCTAATCCTTGTTGACATTTCATTTCACACACTATTAAATGAACCTCTCTAGAAGGGATGGGAAAGAAGTTTGTTTTAGTGGGAGAGGAAAAGCAGTGTGTATTCTGGGGTCAAACAAGGTCCTGATTTATTTCTATGATGAAAACTAGAGTCGATCAGGAGCCGGGTGCTGTCAGCCCCCAGGAGCGGGGCCAAGGGTTTGGGTCCAGGTGCTCCCAGGTCATCTTGCACGGAGGACCGCTGTAACCCCGAGGTGTGCAGGCGGAGCTAGGGCAGGTGGAGCCTAGAAGGGGCCCCCCCGCAGACTGCAGGCACCAGGCCCCTCTCCTCTGCACGCTGAGATTATTCTTGATTCCTAACAGCTCCCTCTGGTGAGACGCAGGGCCCATACCAGCCAGGCCCTTGGCCTTCCCGGGCGCCTATAGTTAGCGAGAAAAAGTAGCAAATGGGTCAGGTTTTAGGGGCGAAGTTGGTCGGCAGCTCAACGTGACCCCGCTCTTCTTTCTTTCCGTAGACTCGCAGTAGCTCTTGCCCTTCTGAGTTAAGCTGGTCAGAGCAGGAGGCCCTTACCTCCTTTGTCCCCTCCTACCTTCCTGCTTTCCTTCGAGAAATGTTCATGGAGCACCCACTCCGTGCCAGGTGCTGTGCTGAGAAGCTGCGATCACGGATGTACTCGAAGAACCATATAACGCATTCGGTTACAACAAGGGTTCAAAAACTTCCCTGCACATTGCAAACCCCAGAGTGGGGGTGGCTGGTGTGGGGTGGTGAAAATAAAAAGAGAATCTAATATCTGGGTGCTGACCTCATTGGAGAGGGGTGCAGCTGACCCCCCTTTCCACTCTCCCCAGGTGAGTACGTGAGCAGCACGTTTGAGACGATGGAATGACCACGTGGGAAATGCTCTGTGGGAGGGTCTGAATGAGTTCCTGGGTTGGGGCCTTGTTGGAGGTGGTTGGTCAGGAAGGGATTCCTTGAAGAAATCCTTTTTGACCTAAGGTGGGAGAGCAGGACTTCACACATTTTAATGGGTCTGGGGTACATCTCCTGGGGGGGTCTTGCTTAAATGGGAATTATGATTCAGGAGGTGAAGAATGGCTAGACATCCTTTGGACAGTAGAGGTGTGGGTGTAGCACAGGGACATGGGGATGAGGGGTCCCACCCTCAGGCTCTGGGCCCCCAGGCTGAGGCCAGACCCCCCCCCCCCCTACACACAGCACATCTGACCCTGCCTTGGCCTGGGCTTCCTTAACTCTGGGACACTGTTCAAAGGGAGGGAAAGGGCCAGAGCCCTTCTTGCTCCGGATGCTTGACTAGCTCCCACTCACTTTGCCTCTCTCGTTTGTACCTGGAACAGTTTCCCTGTGTGACACCATGGGGTGGTTAGAAACACAGGCTCTGTAGTCAGACTGGGTTTCGGACCCCCTCTATCATCACCAGTAGCATGGTCTAGAACAAGTGAACCTCCTTGTGCCTCAGTTTCTCCATCTGTAAGATGGGGGAAAATGAAGTCTTAAACGAGTTAATACTCAGCACAGTTGTGGGCATATAGTGAGTCCTTTTAGCTATTATTCTTGCACACATGCATGTGCGCACGCACGCACACACACACACACACACACACACACACTTCTCTTGCCTAACCACCTGCCCATCTGGCTTTGGGAAGTGAGATGAGGACACCCACCAGTCCCCATCCCCTGTGTGGTTGTAGCTCACTGTACTCTTCCTTCTTATTTTTTTTCCTTTTTTTCTTAATTATTTATTTAAAGATTTTATTTATTTATTTGACACAGAGAGAGAGAGAGATCACAAGTAGGCAGACAGGCAGGCAGAGAGAGAGGAGGAAGCAGGCTCCCTGCCGAGCAGAGGACCCGATGCGGGCCTCGATCCCAGGACCCTGAGATCATGACCTGAGCTGAAGGCAGAGGCTTTAACCCACTGAGCCACCCAGGCGCCCTCCTTTTTTTTTTTTTTTTTTAAAGATTTATTTATTTGACAGGGAGAAACACAGCTAGAGAGGGAACACAAGCCAGGAGAGTGAGAGAGGGAGAAGCAGGCTTCCCACAGAGCAGGAAGCCCGATGTGGGGCTCCGGGATCATGACCTGAGCTGAAGGCTGATGCTCAACAACCGAGCCACCCAGGCGCCCCGAGCTCACTGCACTCTTGTCACATGGCTCAGTGTCAGCTCACATTCCTCCACCGCTCTGGACCTCATCTCAGAGTAAGACCAGAGTCCTCACCTGGCTGGACCATCTCCCACTTTTCTGGTGTCCTTAGTCGTCCCTGCCCCCTCCCCCAACTCCTAAGGTGCTCCTGCCTCGGGGCCTCTGTGATGGGGTCTTCTTCTCCCTGGGCCACCCTTCCCCCAGGGAGTGCGTCCTTCTTCCTGGCTCCTGCCCACATGCCCAGCTGTCAGCGATGTCTTCTGTTAGCACCCCATGTGAAAGTTGATTCTCTGCCGTCGCGCTCTGTCCCCTTCTCCGGCGTTCTTCACTTTCTTCGCCACTATCTGACCCATGTCTTTATTGATTTTGTCGTACTCTGACTCTCCAAGAAACCAGAGACTTCTCTGTTCTGTTTCCTGTTGTATCCTGGCTCCCAGCCTGGCACAGAGAAGGTGCTTAATAAATAATTTGTTAAGTAAATGACTAAGGGAAGCTCTCATGTTCTTACCCGAACTGGGATTGTGTCTGGCAGGAAACAGGCACTGAATCCATGTGGAGTGAATGACTGAAATAACACTGTGGGCTCAGCTCCGATCCTGGCCTGAGGCAAGTCATTTACTGCCTCTGGCCTTGATTTCCTTGTCTGTAGAATGAGGGATTCCTTCGAGCCCCACAGTCCACGAGTCTCTGTTCCATAGTTGAAGTCTGGTTGGCACAGTGTATTGTTAGTTTCAGGTGTATGTTAGTTTCCTAGTGATTCCACATCTCTCCAGGTTCTGCTATGCTCTCAGGTATAGTTACCACGGTTCTGCCTTTTTCTGGGCTCCAATCAGCAAGGAGACCATCGGGCTGGAGAGACGTAGTCTCGTGGGGGCGGGACATGGGGGTAACGTGAGCTGGAATGTTGGGAACATAGTCCGTGGTCAGACTAAAGAGGGCTGCGAACGCGGGGCTTTGGACTTCAGCTCTGTTCCCAAGTAACTGAGGAGCCAGTGAAAGTTGTTGAGCAGAAGAGGGTCAGAGTCACTTTAGAAGGACTAAGTGGGCAGAGGGCACAGGCAGCTACTCCGGACCTCATCCAGCCCTTCATTGCTGCTCCTTTGCCCGCCCGTGTGCTCCTGCCCAGGGCAGGGAGGGAGAGGCTGGCCAATCCGTTTCCAGGCTGGGGGCCGAACTCTTGGTAGAAGCCTGGTCTCTTCTTCTTGAATGTTCCTGGGAGCCCAGCTGGAGAAGTTGCCCTGCCCTGTTGTGACCTCCTGTGGTGACCCTCAGAGGGTTACAGGGCAGGTCCCTTCTTATGCCTCCGGGCAGAGCTGTGTCATCACGAGAAAGGCCCAGAAGGGAGTGAACACCGGTGTGGAACAGCCCGTGGCCTGTCTGGGGAGCTGCAGATTCCATTGATATCACAGACCTCCTATTCCACCTCCCAGTGAGAGCAGCAGCCTGCCAGGCCTGCACCTGCCTGCCTCCAGGGAGCCTGGTGACCTGGGCAGGGCTGGGGGCGTGGCCAAGCACAGAGGCCGGCCAGCGGCAATGCTGATGGTGCCTGTGGAGGGCATGTCGGGAGTGGCCACCGGGGTCAGCGCATCTGTGCGCAGGCCGGGAATGTCCTGAGTCTCTGGGAACTTAGACTCCCCAGGTCCACAAAGTACTCACCTCATCCCCCCTACCCCCAAACCTGATCCTTCTCCCTTGTTCTTCACCTGGGCAGATGGCCCACCGGGTGTCCAGGAATGGGCCCACCTGGAATATCCAGGCAGCCTCTCCCTCCCCCCACCTCGATCCGTCTGCCTGCTGTTGAGCCTTCTTAGGGCATCGACATATTCCCTCCCTGCTCCCTGCTTCAGACTCCTCTCCTCCACTAGGCTTCCAGCGGGTCTCCTGTCTCCAGACTCACCCCAGCCAGCCAGGCCGCGATTACTTGCAGAACCCATTCATTAGCCATGCATGCATTCATTCAGCAAAAGCAGGTATTGGGTGACTCCTGTGTAGCAGGAAAAGCACCAGGAACTGGGTGAAGCAGAAAGCCCACAGCATCTCGCGGGGGAGACAGTGACCCAAAATCGCATGGATATTTCTCTAATTCCAGCTTGAGTTAGAAACCCCTGTGTGGAGAAGGAAGTCAGAGAGTCTGGCAAAGAAGGGCTCCAATCTGTCCAGGCGGGGAGCAGGGAAGGTATGCCTGAGTAAGTGACACTTAAGCAGGCCCCGAAGGGTAAACAGGCGTTAAGCGATGGCCAAGTGGGGAGGTGACTTGGCAAGTGACCAGGCCTTGCCTCCTGTCTGGCTGCCCCTAGATCACCAGCGTCAGTCTCCGCCTGTCCTGCTGCGTTCCTGGCAGTACAAAGCCAACTGTCCAACCTCTGTCTTCTGGTGCCCGGCGCCTTTGCTCTTGCTGTACCCTCTACCTAGAATGCCTTCTCTACCATCTTCCTCTGGCCACCGTAGTCATTCTTCCAGACTCAGACTCCTCCTCCGGGAAGCCCACCTGATCTTCATGTTTTGCATCCCAGTCATACCTACCTTGTCACCTTTTGTCCATTCAGGGATCTGCTTCGTCCCTTATTCTTCCCTGTCATCTTTCTGCTTACCCACACACGTATGGTAACAGGGGCTTGCTAAATATGATGAAGCTGAACAGCCTGGAGAGAAGGACATGCCCAGGCTGCCAGATAGTGCTTACTCGCGCAGTCCCTCAGGTTCCCGTCCATAAGCTGACAGCCCCCGCCTGGCCTGGGCACAGCCATTCTTCAGACTTGGGCTCTCCCCAGCTCTTTATACACATGCCAGCCACACAAAGGCAGTCCGTGCATGCATGCGAGTGTGTGTGTGTGTGTGTGTGTGTGTGTGTGTGTAATCAGAAAATTCACGGAAAGCGCAATTTATCAGGATAAAATGTTTCCATGCTTTCTGCATGAATTATATACAGCAGGCCTGTGCTATGCATTTTGCTATTTTTGTACAGGTCGTTTTGCGGAGTTTATTTTCCTTTAGCACATTTGTTGGTATAATTACATGGGGGGCATGTGTGTTGTGTGGATCACTGAAAAGTGGTTTGGGGGTGCTCTGCACCAAGGGCAGGAGTGATGTTCTCCCTGGGGACTAGAATGGGGTCGGGATTCCAGGAGGGCATGCTCTCAATGCTCCCTGGATGCGCAAGCAGAGCTGTTGGTCCCTCGGTCCCTCGGCCCCTCGGCCCCTCATCCACACACCTGAACAAGCAAAGTCTACCTGTCAGTGTACAACAGAGAGGCAGTTCTCCGAGGCCAAAATCAGATGTGCTAATGCCCAGGAAGGACTGCCCAGAGCCCACCCCCCGCAAGTGTCAGCAGGAGATAGAGGCTGTCACCAGTTCCCTCCTTATCTCCATCAGCATTGTTGCCATTTTAATTACGATTTAGTAGTCCATGACCACTATCGTCGGTTGTATCACCTAAAACCCTCTGCTCCTTGTACCCATTATGCTAAAGATCTGCACCTCCCAGGGGAAAGGACATGTTTTTCTTCTCTCTGAGCAATTGCATCCAAATAAAGACAAGATATTAAAAGCGATCTCTCTCATAAATGAGTAAAAAATGGCAATTCAATTGTCTGGGGGTAAGGGGAGCAAATGGTTGCACGAAGAATCCAAAACCCAAGGGTGGGGGCTCTCCATTCAACTCCGAGATCTCTCTGCAGTCAAGCCAGAGAACACGAGGCGCATCAGGGTGGACCAGGCTGATAAAGCATGCGAAGGACCGTGCTGTAAGGTGACTGAGTGTCAAGGCTCCTATAGGCGTGGCCTCTAGGATCCTGCAGGCGTGGCCTCTAGGAAGGACATGTCCATGAACATCCTTCGGTGAACTTAAAAGCGACTTAACAGCACGAGTCTCGTGCGGATAAACATGCTTGATATTACACGCCTGCTGAAAGTACGGATGACTCTGGCTTGGAGTCTACCGACGTCCTGGGAAGCCCTTGTGCCTTAGTCTGAAGTCAACAGGGGTGACACTTACCGGCCAACTGACCTAGATGAACAAACAAAAAGAAGAGGAGTCGGCAGTTACTGAGCATGGATCAGGTGCCCGCATTACCTGCTCCACACTCTTTACTCCCCAGATAACCACAAGTGTCCCACCAATGAGCTGTCTCTGCTTTGCCGTGGACGGAACAGAGGAGCAGCAGATTGAAGCGATCGCCCAAGTTCGCGCGTTGGAAGTGATCAGACTGAGGACACAGACCCAGTGTCCGGAGCCCGTGCATACAACTGTGTCTCTGCCTGCAGTGTCCACACAGAGGCAGGTGCGCACACGCGCACACACCCCGCACACAACATATGCATGTGTGCTCGTGCGTGCATCATACATGCTTACACACACGTGTTCGTGCGCACACTTCCGGGCAGATTTGCATCCCTCTTTCTTTCTAAGAATGATATTGGCATGTCTAGAACACAGGGTGCTGGCCTGAGATTAATTCAGATTCCCTGTGGCTTGGGCGGTTGCACTCACCTGGTCTGTTTCCACTTCCCAGGCCTAGGGCGGAGCTCCTCGCCGTGGCCAGGATCCTCTAGCTCTGGTTTCCCTCATCCTGCTATGGGCCTCGGCTGCCCCAATCCCTTGGCAGGCTGTGGTTTTTAAGGAACTGGGCCAACCCCCCCACCTCCGATCAGGCTGTGCCTTTGACGGAAATACCCCTCAGCAGGTTGGAGATGGAGCGGGACATGGGGCCGGGGCTGGAGCCAGTGCCCTTGAGCTGCCCTCCCTTCCTTGCCCTTCACGTCACTTCCAAACTGTCCTCTCTGTCCAGCAGTGGCCCGATCACAGAGCTAGAGAGCACTGATTACTTGGGAGGATAGCTGTAATTATGGTGTGCTCTCTCCAGGACAGAAGAGGATGTCCACAGAGGGAAAGCAGAGCCACGGGGCCTCAGGGCACCCTCCCACTCTTCTCTGGATGGAAAGGAGGGGTGTGGGTGTGAGGGGAGACCAAGGAACCCTCTCTCACCCAGGCCAGGCAGGCATGGGACACGCCAGCCAGCTCCCAGGACAAGCCAGGGCAGTCTTGACCCCAGAAGCTGCCCCCCACCCCAGCGCATACAGCCCTTTGGGGGTCATGTTGGCAACAGAGCACTGCTGGGGGAGAGTGGTCCCGGCCTGTCTGGTCCTGGCCAGCTCCCCACACACCCAGGGGCATGTCGTTCAGAAGAAAAATTCATCTTTGCAGCTGCCTTCAGATGTATGTAATCAAGGGATAAATCTGCCTCTAAAAAAATCGGGGCACATCAACATCGGGGTCCAACAGAAAGGGATTTGGGCGATCTGCGCTTCTCCAGTGACATGCTGAACGGGAGTTGTCTATGTTTCTTTCTTTTTTTTTTTTTTAAGCGTTTATTTATTTATTGGCGAGAGAATGACAGTGCAAGGGGAGGGGCAGTTGGAGAGGGAGAGAATCTCTAGCGGACTCTCACTGAGCACAGAGCCTCACCGCAGGGCTCAATCCCACAACCCTGAGATCATGATCTGTGCAGAAACCGAGAGTCGGCTGCTGAACCCACTGTGCCGCACAGGTGTCCCAAGAGTTGTCTGTGTTTGTTAGGGCAGGGGTCCCTTAGCTTTGGGTAGTCAGGGCTGCTGCCTCCTGTCATAGGGAAGGGAGGACAGCAAGGAAGGCCTAATCCCATTATTGCCGAGAGCTCTGTCCTCCCTGTCTCGCCACTGAACAGCACTGGACAAGTCATTCACACTTCTGGGACTCAGTTTTCTCATCTGTAATATAGGAATAACTTTACAGGATTGTCATGAGGTGGGATGGAATTAACCAGGTGATGGGTGTGAGGTGTCCAAGACACATCAGAACTCACCAGATTTTAACTTTGTTCCCTTTTCAAAGAGCAGCTTAGACGAGCATGGGCTCCAACATGGGAGAGAGGGGGCCTTGGCGGTAGGTATTCTGAGTGGATTCAGAATTAAGGATTGTCTGTAGTCATATTGCCTTGTCGCTGTCTTTATTAGAGAGTGCATCAGCCTAATCCTCATTGTACAGAGAGGGTAGCTGGAGGCCTCAGTTGGAAAAATGCAGTCCTGGCACGTGGCTAAGGGGAGTTGATAGCTGACTTTGCCAGGATATTCACCTCTGTACCTTTGTTTAAAAATAAGTGGGTGAGGGGTGCCTGGGTGGCTCAGTTGGTTAAGCGACTGCCTTCGGCTCAGGTCATGATCCCAGAGACCCGGGATAGAGTCCCACATCGGGCTCCCTGCTCGACAGGAAGCCTGCTTCTCCCTCTCTTGTTCCCTCTCTGGCTGTGTTTCTCTCTGTCAAATAAATAAAATCTTAAAAAAAAAATAAGTGGGTGAGGAGAAGAAAAGAAGAAAGTGAGGATGGAGGGAGAGCAAATAGGAGGAATTAATTGCCCAAATGCCGCAGGCCAACCAGGTGACCAGAGTCCCTTGCTGTGATGGCAAAGGCCCGTTTCTGTTACGGTAATGTTGCTGCCTCCTCCTTGAAGGCCCCCCGGTTGGAGGCAGGGCCTGCGGAGCTGTGGCGGCTCATGGGCCTGGGCGTGATGGCTTGCTATCCATCTACATGGTTTCCCCGGGCAGGCAGCAGGCTTTTCTAGTCCATTGGATGTGCCATTGCCCCAGGGACAGCCTGGCTCCCTTTGGAAATGTTCCGGCACAGCCGCAGACGGGTTCAGCTCCAAGGGGAGCCCTGGCTGGGGCTGAAGGCTGCTCCTGGGGATTCTGAGGACCTTCACAACACTGTGACCTCGAGACCATGAAGGCCCATTGTGCACATCTGACCATAGTAGGAGCATAGCGGCCTTTAATCAGGACATGCTGTGAGACGGGACTCCAAAGTGTGTCATATGGTTCGTTTCCCTTCACCTCTGTGTGGATCCTGCTGTTGTACCCCCGCCTCCCCAGGACCTACCCCCAACCTACAGAGGAGGGAATGTGTCTCACAGAGGTCATGCGGCTGGCGTGTGGCAAAACAGGGGTTTGCCCCGGCAATGGTGACTGTACCCTGGGGTCTCCCTGGAGTCCTGGGCTACCAGTTAGGGTAGGCGGTGGCTTCTGGGGGAGCCCCCTATTCCTGGAACCCAAACCCCAACCCAGCCGGGTAGCTGAGCAGTGCTCCTGCTCTCTGGACCTGTTTTTCCCAGACGCAAAACAGGCATCAAAACGATGCCTGCTCCAATTGGCTTAGAGAGCACACTTTCCAGCCACCCCACCTCCAATGGGACAGGTGAGGGGACAAGTGTTTTTCCCTGCAACTACACAATGAGAAGCCTGGCTACCGCTGTGCCCCCTTTCCCAGGCCCTTCAGGAAGGTCAAGGTCACGTGCAAACCCAGCAGGATTGATACAGGAAGAGTCTTTCTCCTTCTCATCTGTTTCCATCAATGCCCAAGGTTCAGCGCCTCGTGCCCATAGCATATAGACCCTTTGTGAGGGAAGACTGGGGAGAGTTTTTTAAATGCTTGGCAGTACAGATGGATCCGGTGCTTTAATCCAGACTAGTTAAGGTCTTTTGTATTGTGATTGATAATATGCAGATTAGTATAGCACAGACTCCAGAGGAGAATATGGAGGAAACATGTAGTAAAAGTCACTGAAGTTCTGTGGGTTATAAGCATGGAGTGCTTCCTGGAGGAGGAGATGAACAGCAGAATCAGAAACACCCATCAGCTTTGAAAGGCGAGCCTTGGCCTCCCTCCCTCCTTTCCCATATTCATGACACTTCTGACTTCGTGCTCCTTTGTGAGGTCTTCTCCAGCCCCCACCCGTAAGGTTCCTCAGAGTAGCCCTCCCCTCCATCCCCATCCCGACACATTACGGAAGGTGGCCATGATTTTGTGTAAGCTCTTCTGCCAGGATTCAGAGCTCCTGACCACAGCTCCCTGCAGCTCCTAACAGGAAGCTCACATGGAACCCTCAGAGGTCATCTTCTCAGCTCTGCCCCTCCCTTGGCCCCCTTTGTGAGCTAGCATTCGGGGAGTGCTCACTAAGTGACTGTGCCCAGCAGCCCCTGGGTTCCTGTGCCTCACTTTGGAGGTTCTCTGTGAGTGCTGCCCATGAAAGCCACACTCAGCCAGTGACGGCTGGCTTGGATGGGACCCAGCTGCCCGGGAGCCCAGAGCAGCCCTCTGCACACCCCCGAACCCCGGTCTGCACCATCACACCACATTGCACTGCACCACATTTTTTTTTTTTGATTGCCAGAAAATCCATGTGCAAACTTCTAGCCTGAGACTCTTTTCCCGGTGGGGCCCCCCTGCAGGACCAGCTTCAGGATGAGGGAGGGGCACCCAGTGCAGAGTCCCTGCAAACCCAGGAGACCAAGGTGTGATGGTCATTGTGGAGGACAGTGTGGCCACTCACAAAAGAACAAAGACATATGATTCCATTCGCATGAGATACTGAGAGTGCTCAAAAAGACAGAATATAGCGGTGAGGAGTTACTGTTTACCAGGAGCAGAATTTCAGTTTCACAAGACGAGAAACATCCTGATGGTGATGGTTGCAGGACAGTGTGACTCTCCTTAATGCCGCAGATCTGTGCACTGTAAAGTGGCAAAGATGACCAAGGCCAACCAACCCACCCAAGAGACCACGCCCTAAGCATGAGGGGAGGGGTGGAGCAGGTCGGGGGCTGGTCCGAGTGGGAGGCAGAAGAACGGCTCCAGCGAGGTCTGTGTCCGGATGCCCACCACCTGGGAGTATGTTGCAGGTGGGATGAAGGCAGCAGGTTGCCGGGAGCCAGCCCCAGCAACGGTCAGGGTCGGGAGGGTGAGGGACGGCGTCGGCGCTTTTGAAAATGAGAACGAGCTCAAAGAGTGGTGTGGGGATCTCCCAAAAACACTGTTCTCAGGGCTTTTTATTTTATAGCATGGCATTATGTATTTTTCCAGATGGATACTATAAGATCAAAGAGTTTTCTTTAAGTGGTGGTTCATTATTTTCACAGACGGAAGTCATAAGGTCAAAGAGTTTCTTTGAGTGATGCTTTATCAATCTCAAGTGACAATAGTGTCCTTAAGGGTCCATATGACAAAACAGATGTGCCTCATCATCCCAAGCTATGGAACAATGGATTACAGACGGGTGTGTCCCGGGCAACAGATGGCTCCTATAGATTTTTATTCCAGTAGGACGTTTTGCCTCCCTCTCACACGTGGAGGTCATGGATACAGGAGGTTGCAATATCTAAACCATTTATGTTAGTAATGTTTAAAACTTAGTTTTACTAAGTTTTAAAATAAGTATGTCGTGCACCTACAATCCTATAATTATCATACTTCAGAATATAAGGATTGACGTAAGAGAATTCAATACTAAGAAAAGAAAGAATTAGCTTGATTATAAGTGAAGTGAGAGGAAATAGTGTCAAAGAAATCATAGTAGTTAAACAGACAAGGAACAACGGAAACAGATATTTTTTGGTGTCGATGACCGCAGCTTTGCAGAGCTCCCTCACTTTGAGGGAGGTTCATGGCGTTCCATGCCTTGCAGAGGGAACCCATATGAGCGATCAGACCGCAGGTTGCAGCAGCAGGTGAAAGTCACGGTGGCTAATCAGCGGGCCTTAGGAGAGGGAGAGTGTCCTGGGTTATCCAGATGGCCCGGTGTAGCCACAGGCGTCCTTAAAACATGGAACAGGGAGGCAGGAGAGAGGTCAGAACAATGCCAGGGGAGAAGACTTGGACGTGTGTTACTGCTTTTGAAAATGGAGGAGGGGACAGCAAGCTGAGGGGTGTAGTCCACTGACACTCATTTCAGACCTCTGACCTCCAGACCTGTGAGCTGATACGATTGTATTATTCAAGCCACTAAGTTCCTGGTAATTCATTCTGGAGGCCTTCGGAGCTCTGTGGTTCTTGTTATCACAGCGCGCCTCCCCTTGGAAGCTCTCGTGTCAGGCTGGCCTATTCCCAGTGCTTGAGAGGTGCCCTAGAGGCTGAAGGGAGTCCTATCCCATAGGACTGCGACTGCCCCCTTACCAGCAAACCCTACAATAATGATCATCCTAAGAGCAAGCCCTGTCCTAAGCCTGGTTCCGTGTTAACTCATAAGCTCCTCGTAATAACCATGGGAGGTACTTACTGTTCTACTCCGCTTTATAGATGAGGAAACAGAAGCCCAGAGAGGGTGACTGACTTACTCAAAGTCACACAGCCTGTAAGCGGTAGAGCTGGAATTCGAAGCCAGGCTCCAGAATCTTTGCTTTCAGCTGCTACACTATAAAAAATCATAGGTTCTCCGCTCTGTGGGGCCCATTCCTTGAGGAGGAGAGAGCCTGCCTTGAAGGACTGCTGGTTTCATTTATTTCTTTTGGGATGTGTGAAGGCTCTGTGAAACACTGCCAGGGCCCTAAGAATCAAAGCTCTAAAGAAAGGTATTGTCAGAGAGGTGTCCCTCCCACCGCATTTCTGCTTCCTGTTCCCAACCTCCCTTCTTGCCACCCCTTTCCTGCCCACCTCTTTCAGGTAACCAATCTCTTAAGTGTCTGGCTTATCCCTCCTGTATTCCTTTTGCACAGATGAGCAAGACACCGGTGTACTTTCTTCAGTTCCTTTCTTTCATAAGTGAGGGGGGCATACTGTGGAAACTCCTCTACACTTTCCGTTTTAAGACACAGTATCTTAACTACCTGGTAGTGCGTTCAAGAGGAACCTGGAAAGCTTGATCACAATGTGCTGGGCTCAGCTTCCCCCATTCCAAAGACAGAGCCAGGTGGGTCCCAGATAAAGACAGCACTCCCGATAATACACTCATGCTTTGGTTTAAAGCATAATGAACTTGGAATCCCGCGACCTGTGTCACCCACAGAACTGAGCTGCCCAGGTCTGTGCCCTGGTGGCCTCTTTCCACGCCCAGATGGCCCCAACTGAGTCCCACTCTACCTTCGCTGGCCTTAATTTAATGAACAGAGAGACCAGAATCTCCATGTTGCTGGGGGAGAAACTGAGGCTTAGAGGAGTTTTGAGGTCGTTTACTCAGTCACTTGATTCAGCACAGCGTCAAGCCAAGATCCCACTCTTCTTTGTTCCGCTCTGGTGCAGTCGTGGAGAATGGAGGGAACACAGGCAGACAGGTGCCCTGGGGACAGGGTGGGCAGGAGCCAGAAGCAGCTGGCCCCCGGGAAGGGGCTGGCTGGTTTCTTGGCTTCTTTGCTCGGCCACTGATCCCAACCAGGATTCACCAAGCAGCAGAGAACTTTGCCGTCCCACAGATGAAGAATGCCTGCGTATGTGTCATCTTAAGCAGTGAGGTCCCCTGTCCCGGGAGTGGTTGGGTTCAGCAGTTAAAGGAGACAAGAGAGTGATGTGAGTGTCTTTTGGGAGGTTCCTGGCAGCCCCAGGGTTCCCTGGCTACTAACATGAGCTTTCTTGTTCCTTTCCACCTCGGTGTTAAAGCCAATTTGCTGTGAATCCAAAACCCAGGCCCAAAACCCAGCACAACTTACTGTTTAAAAGAAAAACAACACCCAGAAAATAGTGAATTGCATCAAATCACCTCGCTTTGTCCCGCATTCCAGCAGCCTTTCTAAATCTGCCTACCTAATTAGCTTCTTCTCCTAACCCAAAATATGATTAAATCTGTATTAAAAATATCTATGCAGAGAAGGATCAGACACACCTGAGCATTTTCTAAATTTAGCAAAGGACAATAGGCTCTGGGTTACTTTAATTGGGTGCGGGATTGCTGCTGGAATACATTTTAATTTGGATTTCCAGAGCATTTCTTTCTGTCTCCTGCCTTTAAATTGCGTAGCAGTGGAAGGGGGAGCATAATGGGGCCCGTTCATAACTACCCTCCCTCCCGAATTATCTCAGAGCTGAATGAACAACGAGAGGCTGGTGGAGGAGGGGACAGGCGGGAAAGGGTGTCCCCATTCTTCTGTTCATCTGCTCAGGCTGGGCGGGGCTGGGAGCACGCGGAGCGGGGCTTGGAGAGAGGCAGGGGAGAGGTAGCTTTGGAATACCAACAGCACCTTCCTCATCACCCACCTCTCCCGGGGAGTCCCCGCGGTTCCCTCTGCTTTCTGGAGCTTGAGGGAGGATGTGCTTGGTTAGGCTGAGAAGTCGCCCTGCCGGTGAGGATGGGCCTGGGACCCTTGGGAAGGAATGATTTCAACCCCGGGGGGACGGGGGGAGCTCCAAGGCACTCTGTCAGTCCCGTGCTGAAAGACAAAGCCATGCCACTCTTGTCATTCTGATGATGTCCCCCTACCCGCCTCAGGAGGTATGAAGGCGGGCTTCTTACAGAGGGCTTGAATGACCTCCCTGATCGTACCCATCACCCTTCACCACCGGGGAAGAAAGAGGCTTGGGTGTCCCAGCACATGGAAAGCCTCGGATGCATTCAGTTTTGCTCAGTGGAGAGCTGGGTGGTGCAGGGTCACCAGCCTCGTACCCCAGAGGAAGCCTGGCTGCCTGGCATTCAGAGGATGGGCAAGCTCCGGGGCTGGCTGGCTGGCATGAGGGTGCCCTCGGGGTTCTCCACTCCCGGCTGGAATTCTTACACCAGGTGCTTGCAACTGATTTTCAATTTGCAAAGCAAAACAAATTTGCATTAATCAGAAAAATCCACAGGAAAGACTGTTTAGATTTTAATGCAGCTGCCGGAACCATTCAGAGTCCAAGTTCATGGGAAGCTCTGTTCACCCGGATGCCTTTGCAGGCTTGTTATCTCTGCTTTGAAAGGGATCCATTGTCTGCTGATCAGAAATGTCTTTCTCTGGCCCCTGGGCCCAGGCTTGGGCTGCTTTCTCTGACCTGCACACTGGGAGGCAGGCACAGGAGGTAGAGGTAGGAAGGGCCCTCACATCCCATAGCCCACCCGCCACAGTGACATCGCTGCCAGGAAGAGCTGTTCCAGGGAACATTAAGAGGTCTACATGGAGCTGCCCTGAGGCCAGGACACCCCAGGGGGCACCTGTGAGTTAGTCTCGGGTCCTGTTCTGATGGCATGGACCTTCTGGCTGGGCCTAGCCCGCTGCCCACTCTGCCTTGGGGCGCCCTGCAGAGAGGGTGTGAACTCATCTTACTCCACCTTACGCAAATACAATCAGAGTGGTGGATTTGTCCCCAAACCAATTGTACCGTGCCTTTGGCAGCCATAAAGGAGGGAATTCCGCAGCTTGGTCCCCTGCTTTGATGGGCCTTCACTGCTGCTGCTCCCTGCTGAGTGGAGCCTCAACATGGGCATTGACTGTCCCTGTTTCCTGTGCGAAGGAGGGAGGGCAGGTGGAGAGGGGCTCTCTTGGAGATCTTTAAGAGTGGGGGTCCTAGCCAGCAGAGGCTCTGGGGGAACAAGAGAGCCCCAACCCAGGGCCTTTTCTTTTTCCTGTGCATCATGACCTCCCTCCGCCCCTTGCCGGGCCACTCATTTAACAGGTTTTGTCATGTTCCCATGGGATGGTCGCTACTCCAGTCATCTGGGGATAGGGCAGTGGATAAAGTAGAATGAAATTCCTACCCTCGCCAGGCTTATATTCTAGCGGCAACTGAGGTAGAGCGAGAGGAAGGGGAGTGACAGAGGCGTGGCTGTTTCTCCAGGGCTGGCGAAGAAGGCCTTTCGGAGAGGTGTGCGGCCACCGCATGAAGCGAAGTGAACCATGCAGGTGTGTCTGGGAGGAGGAACATTCCAGATAGCGGAGCTGAAGTGCAGGAGGGACCAGACCAGGGATGTTTGAAGGCCACCAGGGAGGCCGCTGTGGCTGGTGAGGGGGAGGAGGTGAGATCAAGATCGTTGGAGGGACTGGGCCACTTAGTGCCTTGGGGGCCCCCTGTGTTCTGGCCTCAGCCTTCTTGCTATAACACTTAACAATAGGGCTGTAATTTCTGGTTCCCCTAGGGCAGCGGTATCATGTATAGCTATCTCTCGGGTGCCTCGCACAGTTCCCGGCCTGTAGTAAGGGCTCAGTGGATGTTTATTGGATGGACACGGGGACAGACGGGTGGATGGGCGGATAGATGCATGGATGGAAGGAGAGAGGGCAGGGAGAAAACAGAGAGAGATGGATATAGGTGCTGCCACTCACATTTCATCCAGAGAGCCCAGCCCAGCGTTCTCTCTCTCTGCACACTTGGGAAGTAGTGACCTATACTTTCTGCTCTGCCAAGTCTGCCACACAGGGTGACATTGGCTATCAGTCACTGCCCCGTGTTCAGGACTTCAGTAGCTTATGGCCAGAAGAGGGAGGCACACCCAGTCAGGAATGGGGTTCCAAAGTGGATAATAAAATGATGTGCCCTTCTTTACCGGTGGGTGGGAATGCCTGTCTGGAGACGAGACACAGAGTGAGAGGAGTGAGCAGGCTCCCACGGGGAGGGATGGAGGAGGGACTGTGTGCCAGCCTCCCCAGGCTCCTCGGCCTGGCGCTCCCACACAAGCCCCCCTGGAGGGCTGCCATGATCGCAGAGGAGGGGAGAGTCCTGGAAAGCGTGGGTAGCCGACTGTAGGCAATGGGAAGGGTCCTACTGGCAGCCCAAGCTCAGAGTTCAGGAGGCCCAAGAGCTGAAGGGCAGTGAAGGCTCCCAGCTTCTAGAATGCTCTTTCCTTGCTCTTTGATAGTTCTGACACTAGGCCAGAAGAGACCTTCTCGTCTGTGGAGTTCCAGATCCTGGGATGCGGAAGCAGAGACCTTTCTAGAAACACTTCCTAGAATCTAGCCTGGTCCCTACAGCGCCCATAACTGTTGGCAGAGGCCAAAGCTCAACTTTAGGACCACTTTGGGTCTTCGGGCTCAAAACGTGGAGTGTTGGCTTTGGCTGCCTAGTGAAGAAAAAGAAATGTGAGGCGAGGCTGGCGGGCAGCAGAACTGATGTTAAGAAACTTTATGTTGTGCCTTGACCTCAGAGAGCAGACTCTGGCAGCAGAGACAACTGGCCGTGGGTCTGTGCACTGACCTCACCAAGCTGTGTGACTTTGGGCACGCTACTTACCCTCTCTGGGCTTCAGAGCCCTTGGCTGGAAAATGGGGAGATGAGGAGAGACCGTTTCTACCCCACATGAGTACTGCGAGGATTACAAAGGCAAGTAGATGTCAGCCCATAGTAAGCACTCACTAAATGGCGTTTAACACTTCGTGAGTAAAGATAAATGAAGGAGTAAAGGGGCGGGGACTGCATGTTTAGAAAAGGAAAGACCAAGGGAGAAGAGAGAGACCAGGCATCTTCCGGAGGGAGTGCTTCGTAGAGCTGGCCAGCTTTCGAGAAGGGGAGAAAATGGTGTTCTTGACCAAGGTGATGCCCCAGCAGACAGGTCCTGTCCCTGTCGGGGTCAGCCTTGACTGATGGGCCGGAGTTCAGAGACGCTGCTTCTGTTCCCCGGGCAGCTTTCCTCCAGGGCAGCAGGGGGCCACGTGCTGGGCCCTGGTCTCAGTCTGGCCTGGTCTGGCTGGGAAACTATTGCCCTGCTCTTGCCTCGGTTTCCTTTTTTTGGGAGAACAAGGCAGGTGGACTGCATGCCCCCCCGGGTGTCCCTGGGGTCTCCGTTGTGCCTCTCGGTGGGCAGGCACCTAGAAGGCAGTGAAGAGGTCAGGCTCTGACTCACACATCCGCACCTGAGCCCCAGCACGGCATCCCCAGCTGTGTGCGCTTGGATGTGTTCCCTGCCTCCACTTTAATAATCGGGAGGCCTTGCAGTTCAGAGGAGGCGATGTACATGCGGTGTTTAGTGGTGGCCAGAGTGGGGACGTCATTGCTTGATAAATTACAGCTGTCACGTGTCCTACTACCGCTCTTCTGCACCATTACAGGGCGGGGGGGCTCACCCTAGTGTCCCTGCTCCTGCCACCAACTCAGTTTGGGACCTTTCATGCTACGGGAACCACACACATCGGAGATGAATCCCACACAAACCATTTGATACTGAAGTTAAGTGAAATCCGCTGCTGAGTTACCCTGATACGCTCTTAATGGTATGCATAATTGTTTCTGAGCTGCACAATAATTAGACATAAATGGTAAGCTAGGCATGTAAATGAAAATAATTAGTATATGTAATAATTAGGCAAAGAAGGCATTTTTGAGATCAGCTGGGAGGAGAGAGGATCCCAGGGCTGGGGAAGAGGATCAGGCCAGGGGAAGCATGTGGGGGGGGGCCCTCATCCTTCTCTGCCCATAAGAGAAGGCTGGCTCCTTCCCAGGTCCTATCAGGGCTGGACCCCAATGGCCTCTGGACCCAGGTTAGACAGGCACTTCTCTAGTCCTAAGTCTTCAAGAAGAAAGAACACAATGATCGCTGCAGGGAGTCTTGGAGTGCCCTGGGGTGGGAAGGAAGCCTTCCCAACCTGAAACACTGACTGATGCCTGCAGATCCTCAGCACCTGTCTATTGAAGGGATGCATGCGTGCGTACGGACACATGCCTCTGCGCCTCTGCGAGAGATGTTTGCAACTGAGGAGCAGCAGGAAGATAGGAGAATCTGGGGGGAAGAAGGGAGGAAGCTGGCGGGGAGCTACGCAAACCCTTGGGAGGTCCTGGCACAAAGACAGCAGGACTGTCTGTTTTGAAAGCAGACCGCCCAAGCGTGATTTCCTGTGCAATTAATTGTCCTGTGCCTCAGTTTTGTGGCCTCTGAATTGGAGACAGGCTGTGATGAGGATTAGCGAGTTAATATAGGGAATACATGCAGAGTACTTAGCCCAGTGCAGGGTGCATTGTCATGCTAAATAAAGCCATTTGATCCCCGTTTTCCTGGCCCTTTCTGTTAAGTATCTGTGCCTCCTGAAGCCTACTTGATTCTCTGCAGCTCAGTGGCTGAGAAGGATGGAGAATGGGAGCCAGTTCTGACTCAGGGAGGCCTCCGCGGGGAGGCAGCATGGGGCTCAGGGCATGCTCATTCCTTCTTCCATTCACTGAGCACACATTTACGCCTACTGAGTACCTCGTGTGCCAGGCTCTATTCCTGGAGCCCGTGATACAGCCGGGAACAGCACCATCAAGGCCCCTGCCCACCGGGGGCTTCCCACAGAGTGGGGGTAGGGGAGATGCTGAATAAACATAAATAAAACATACGGTAATTCAGTAAGTGTTCAGTGGAGAACTGTGAAGTGGAGGAGAGGGCAGGAAAGAGAGCCAGGGCAGATGTTGGGGGGGGGGCACACTGGGCCCAGAGACAGTGGGAAGGTCACAGACTTTTTGCATCTCAGTGCGCGTGTGTGTGTGTGTGTGTGTGTGTGTGTGTGTGTGTGAGAAGTTTTAAATCCCAGGCCAGGGCGCCTGGGTGGCTCAGTCGTTAAGCGTCTGCCTTTGGCTCAGGTCATGATCCTGGACTTCCAGGAAGTTCTAGGATTGAGCCCCGCATCAGGCTCCCTGTATGGCGGGAGGCTTGCTTCTCCCTCTCTCACTCCCCCTGCTTGTGTTCCCTCTCTGGCTGTGTTTCTTTCTGTCAAATAAATAAAAACAATTAAAAAAAAAAATCCCAGGCCAGCTGGAAGGTGCCCTCTCCCCACTGCTTGAGGAAGGCGCTATGCCATCCAGTGTTTTATAGAAAGAAAACAACGAAATGACCTGCCCAAGGTCACACAGCTAATAATCAGTTAAGTATTGGGCAGATTACCTATGTGCAGCCAAGAAAACATATTTGTAAATAACTGCTAACATCTGGGAGTTGTTTACTGGTAAAAGGCGCTGTGCTGAGTATGTGATCATATTTTTGCTTCTTGCAAGGCAGGTGTTCCTATCCCATTTTGTAGATGGAGAACCTGAGACCCAGAGCCATGAAGAGACCTTCCCAAGGTCACACAGTTAGCACCCAGGTCTGCTTTGTGTCTGACGCCAGGGCGTGCGCTGTGTTAACCAATGAAATTGCTAGTTAGGAGAAGACACTATCGTGTCTCCCAACTTAAGTGAGGAATTTGAGTGAGTAATGCAGTGGGTAAGAGTGCAGGCTCTAAAGTCATATCCCTAGGGTTTCTATCCTGACCTCGCCACTCGCTAGCTGGGTGACCTTGGGCAAGCCTCATAACCTCTCTGCCTCGTCCATGCAGCGGGGAGAGTCACAGTACCTCTCATAGTGTCCTCGTGGTTGTTAACTGAGTTAACCCATGTAAACCATTAGTGCCTTGCCTGACACAGACAAGTGCGATGCGTGTCAGCCGTGACTTGTCACTCAGCCCCTCCTTCCAGGGGCAGAACCCTCTGACCGGCTTGGGGAGTGTCAGAGTGAGCCTGAAGAGGAGGCTGCCCTGGTGGCGGTTTTCTCTGACCCCTACCCAGGCCAGCACCCATTCTGAATCAGGGGGGCCCTCTTGTCTCTCCCTCTCTGCACAAGAATGTGACTCAGACCCCCCAGCCTGAAGTGTGTCACGATGAAGGCAAATGACCTCATCCCGCAAAGAAACCCAGAAGCACAGCCAGGGCCGACACCTGCTTGCGCTTGGTCTAGCTCAGGACGGCTCAGCGTCTGGCATGGTGCGGGCACACATTCTGGGGTTGCCGAGTGCCAGTGCCCGAGGAGAGGACGTGCACATCCTCCGCCAGCGGCAAAGGGGCATGGGCAGCCCTGTGTAGGGGGCCAGGTCGGCCGGCCTCCTCCTTGCTCTGCCCCGTCCCCACCAGTCAGTTGACCACGGAAGACAGGGGGGCATTTGCTCTGGGGTCCAAAGCATCGCCTGACACGGGACCAGCATCACGGTGGCCCCTGGACACATAGGGTGGCCCGACTGTGGACACAAACAGCGAAGGCCTTGGGGTGTGAAGACCTTGTCTCCATGGATCTTGCCTCAGAAGTGCTCCCTTCCTGAGTGCACCTCCACGCGGGGTCTGGCTCCCATCCCGGGGAGGCTGTCTGGATGCACGTGTCCCTCTCAGGGTCAGAGCCAGAAGCAATATGTTTCCCCCTCCAGGGAAATGAGAGAGTCAGGTGCACGGGAGGCCGTGTCTGGAGGGAAGACGGGTCAGGCTGTTATTTCTCAAGTGCATCATGTCCTGAAATAGCCCGGAGCTGCAGCAGCCCCGACGTCTCTGCTCTTCCTAAATTCAGGGGGTCTGAGGGCACCCATGTCCTGGTCCTCCACGTCGGCAGAATCCTCGCGGGGAGGCCTTTTCTCAGCACAAGGGGCCCTTGGCTGCTGGGCTGGGGTGGCTGTGCCGCTGGGCGGCCCTGGAGCTGAGCGTCCAGGCTGGGGCGTGTTCGTGCGCGCACATGCACGACCAACAGAGAAAAACTCCCGTGCCTCAAGTGGGAGCTGGAAATGCTTCTGGAGGATCAGGGCAGGCTGACTGAACCTGGTCTCCTCCTCTCTTAACTGAGCGGTCTGCACGGTCTCTTGTGTGCAGGAATCTTCCACGCTCCCTGAGCATCGCACCCACTGCTTTGTTAAAGCACCTGGTACATGCTGTTGTCGTTATTTCTTGAGCTTTCCCCAATCTTCCCTTCCAGGCTGTGGGCTCTTCAGAGGGAGGATGCTTTCCTTACGCACCTCCCTGTGTCTGCAATCCCATGTTCCCGGCCTGGCCCAGGGGGCTGCTGGATGTGGTGAATGGGATGTGACTGGAGGGAGGGAGGGAAACGCGGTGCAGAGTCCTCCTTGCTAGCACCCTCGGGAGCCATCTCCTGGGACCGCTCAGGGGCAAGGCAGAGGCGAGGCAGAGCCCGCCGATGGTCCCTGCCCAAGGGCATGCCCCTTGCCTGAGGGATGGCTCGAGAATCCCTTCCTGATTTGAAATCTCAAGGCTTGAGCCTCTGACTGGCAGCCCAGCCCCAGCATGCCCTCCAGCCAGTGGCGCTCACAGTGGCCATGGGGTGCAGGAAGGGGGGGAGGGGCCATTCCCCTGCCCGGGCAAGGAGCCCCTTAGAGCATCCAAGGAGGTAGTGAGGCCCCTCCTGGCTTTTCATTGACACAGAAACATGTGCTGTTTCCTTAGCTGGAGGAACAGAAATACACTGCCAAGATGTTGACTCAGGTGTTAGAACGTCGGAGATTAGAATCCTGGACACAAAAGTGAAAAGGTCACACACACACAAACACACACACACGCACGCACACACACACAACTGTGTGTCAAGGTCCTGGCTCGCTGGAGAACCAGAGGAAGTGATTTTGGGATCCAGGACGAAGGAAGAGTACGGGACGGTTTGGGAGCATCTCTCAGCTTTTCCCACTCAGCCCTGTATTGTGGAATCGGTGTGTGACCGGCTGGACAAAGGAAACGGGCTGGAGGCCGTGCTGGGTGCTCAGTGCTGTCTAGCTTCACACGCTCACAGCTACCTAAGGGAGCCCGCCCTCTCCATTCCACCATGGTGGTTCTCAAGACTGTGTCTGAGCCAGGGGTCCGAAGAGTCCTGCATAACACGTCTCGGAATGGTGATGCTGGAAAGGGCTCTCATGGCTGTGAGTTCCAACCCCTTCATCTTCGGGGTGGGGAAACGGAGACTGAGAGGTCAGGGTGTGTGGTTACCCAGTCACGAGGGCAGAGCCAGCCCAGACCAGGCCTGTTGACTCGTGTCCAGTGTCTGCTGAGAGCCTTCGGGATTGATCACGTGTGTGGGCACGCGTGCACCTGCTTCACCCGACATAAGCCTTAAGCGTGAGGTCTTGTGTCTGTTTCGTTACAGAGAAGACATT
Source organism: Spilogale gracilis (assembly GCA_004023965.1). Taxonomy (NCBI): domain Eukaryota; kingdom Metazoa; phylum Chordata; class Mammalia; order Carnivora; family Mephitidae; genus Spilogale; species Spilogale gracilis. The sequence goes on along the minus strand of PITA01002264.1, from coordinate 112,350 downwards.
CAACATTGATTGGATACTTCACATTGCTGTCTCACTGAACCCTCATATAAAAACAGGGACTCCTCTTCTGTAGATGAAGGAACTGTGACTCAGAGAGGTCAAATAACCTGCCTCAAGTCACACAGGTGCCACCTGCTAGAAACAGAACTTGCATGCAGATCTGACTTCCCAGCCAAAGGCAACTAGCAGAGTCAGCATGCTTCCTGTATGTTGGGCTCTGATCCCAACCCTTCTGTGTCCTAAATTAATTCTTCTCACCACCTGGGAGATAAATGCTGTTATTATCCCTTTTAAGGCACAGAGAGCAAAAGTGTCTTTCCCATAGTCACGCAGGCAGTAAGGAGCAGAGCCCGGATTTGCACCTAGGCTCTCTGACTCAGAAGAACTCACTCTTAATACTATACTACACGCACTCAGTAAACATCGTTGAATGAATGAATAGAATGGAGGAACTGCGGGGGGGGGGGCGGTCTTCAACTGCTGTCTCAGCACACGGCGCTGCTCAGAGTCCCTCCTCTGCTGGCCGCGACCGCTGACCACATCACCTTTCCTCAAAACACACACCGAGAACCGCTTAGCTGTGTTGGAACTGGCTAGAATCTCCGTTTGACCTTGAGTTCAAGGCAGAGATCCCAGACCGTTCCTCGGACGGTCTCCCTTCCTTTCCGGCTGCTCCTGTCACCCTGCTCATGAATTAAACACGCCACCTGTGGCCATGGGGTCATGATGGCATCGCCTCCTATGTGCTCATCTTGGACAAATCAGGGCTGCCTGGAAGCACTCGTGGGCTTCAAGGCAACAAACGGCCAGAGACCGAAGTGTCTACAGAGTGAGTTTTTCAGCTGCTTTGAGAAAAGAACACTGCTGGCTATTGCAGTAACTTAAAATTGTTTAAAAAATAATTGCTTACCCACGCGTGCTTTCCCTCTCTCGTCTCCGCCGTAATGCCTTATATCTCAGCACCCACGTTATCTCCTCAGGAGCTCAGGGCCCGGGTTTCTCCTATTGATCTCCCTAACAGCTCTGGGAGAGGTGATGCCAGGATGCCTTTTTAGCTCAAATGCAAGGAGGAAAAGTCAACCATGAACATAAGCAGTAACTGCTCCTACCCAGGGCCTGGGACAGGTCAGGGGGCTGACGGTGCCACCAAGGGAAAGCATCACCAGAAGCAATCGGGAGATTCGTACTCTGAACCTTTACTCAGCCTTTATTAACTAGCTGTGTTATCTCGGGCAAGCCACTCAGCCTCTCTGGGCCTCAGTAAAGTGAGGTGTTAGGACTAAGACGATTTCTGAATTAAGACGTGACAGCTGAGAGAACTTGGGAGCACTTTATTCAGGGTGATGAAGAGTGAGAAGCCAGATTGGAGCTGGGGAGGTAATCAGGGATTAGCTGGAAACTGCCTCTCCTGGTGGGGGGGGGGGTGCTGTGTTGTAGGAGCCCTCCCATTGGATCACTTAGCAGAAGGTGGAATAATGATGGCTTGTCTGGAAGGAAACACTACACTGCAGAGTGGCTTCTCGCTTCCTCCCACCCTCCAGGCTTCTGCCTGTCCTTCCCATTGGCTGAATCCAGCTGGAAGCCAGTTGATCAGGGAACCTAGGAAATGCAGCACGGGGAAGATCCTGGTCCAAGGGCCAAGAGGTGTAGGACCTCTTGCCTGAGGTTTAGTTTAGTTTAGTTTTGTTTTGTTTAGATTTTATTTATTTATTTGACAGAGAGAGAAAAGAGAGATCACAAGTAGGCAGAGAGGCAGGCAGAGAGAGTAGGAAGCAGGCTCTCTGCTTAGCAGGGCCTTGATCTTAGGACCCTGAGATCATGACCGGAACTGAAGGCAGAGGCTTTAACCCACTGAGCCTCCCAGGTGTGCTGCCTGAATTTTTTTTATCTGTAAAACAGGATGAGGACCTTGCCTGTCCCATCGAGTCGTTGGGAAGGTTCTATGAGATAAGGCAAGCAAGCCCTGGCCTGACGTGTGTGAGCATTACCGATTGATGAGAACCCTTAATTATTAATATCCGCTGATCCTTTCCTTTGTAATTGGCTAGGTGTGTCTGATCGTGTTGGGTGCTGCATTTCCCACAGGGTGTGTTCTCAGGACCGAGTGAGAAGGGGTCTGCCATTCATTCAACACGGACGCTAGTAAGTAATAGATATAGGGCTAGTTCTGCAGGGTCCAGAAATGCAGACTATGTGTTCCAGGCATAGACTGCTGATTAAATCATAGTTGTTGGGTCAAATAATTTTTAAAATTAGTTGCAAGATTAAGGGTTTTGTCTAAAGAGACCCAGACTGGAGCTCACATTTCCCACCTCCCCTGCTTTTCCTTCTCTTCATTCCCTTCCTAAAGGCCACCCAGTGCTTACCTTCTCTACCCTCTCTTGACTCTGGCTTAGTGAACTCTGAGCATCGAGGGTGATTTGGGCCTGAGATGTTGGAGTATTTTAACCCACTGTCCACCCTTACCCTTCTGGGCCTGCTCTTTGCCCAGGTGTCCACAGCAGGGAACCTGAGGGTGAGAGAAAGAGAGACTTTTCCCTTCTTCCTCACTTCCTCACCGCTCTGTGTTGAGCGTGCTTGCCCGCAGCCCCAGCTGCCATGATCAGGCTTTTGGGGCTCCGTCCCCTGCTCCATCAGCGAGCGGCTAGTGATGGCCTCTGGCCATTGCCAGTCCCTAGGTACCTGGGTGTCGCTGATTAGCCCACTGGGTCCTGCTCCGCCTCTGCTAATGATCCTGCCATCAGAGCCTCTGGACCTTCTGAGATGGGGTTTGCCACCTGCCTGCCCTTGACCCAAGCTCCTTTGAAGAACAAGCCCCTTGAAGAGGTGCTGTGATCCCAGTGGTCGGTAACAGGGCCTTTATGCCAAAGGGCTGAGCCAGCAAATCCCAGTGGAACTTTCTCAGCCGGAGCCTTGGGCAGGTTACTCAAAGCCGTCTTGAGTTTCCTTCCTCCCTTGGTTTACAGATCTCAGAATAAGAATAGAGAGAAGATGGTAACGCGGCGTGGAGTCAGCTCCTCCAGCATGGGGGAATGAAGGAGCTGAGACGGGGCTAATTTGCCAAGTGTCCCTCGTGGGGCTAGGAGGCAGACCAGGTCCCAGGCACAGGTCTCGTGGGCAGTGGCCACTCCCCAGTGGAGAGGGGTCCCCAGGTGCGAATGCCAGGGCAGCCCTGCCTGGCCACAAAAAGGGGAGGGGTTGGTTGCTTGGGAGGGTGTTGGGGCACGCACACACGTGCACACAGCTGCTGGTGGCGTGACGGGGTGGGCCTTCCGTGTGAGCATGGGGCAGGCCACAGGGAGGGGAGCACCAGCGGGATGCACCAGCGCTGGGTGGGACCCGCGGTGGGGGCTCCAGCCGCCCCTCCGGCTCACACTTGGCCTGCGGTGTTCGGCAACAAGAGACTGTTTCAGAAACAGGAGAGGGAAGAGAAGGAAGTGCCCGGCACGGGGAGCCTCGGGTGCTGCCAAGCAAGCTGGTACTGGAATTATGTGCCGTCCATATGCCAATTTGCTTTGTCATTGCCTGGCTATTTTTAGAAGCCACTGGCGTATCTAGGAAACCAGAATCTGTTGACTGTGTTTCTTCGGTGGGGGGAGTGTGATTATTTCCCAGAGATGCTGAAGGAATGTGTGAGGTCGGGCTGTGGGAAGGTGACCTCTCCTCCCGGGGTCAGGGCTCACATGCACCCGGGGCCCGTGAGGCACCCTGCCCCTCCTACAGCGTGTCTCTGCCCGGGCAGGGGTGAGGCCGGCATCCGGGTGACCTTTCCCAGATGGAACTTCGGCAGGGGGGAGGTGCCTACATTTTAGCTCCCAGCTGGAGGGGTCAGTATGGTTCTTTCCCTCCTTTCCACTCCCCCACCTCATGCTCCTGAAGAAATCAATCAGGTGGGCATTTGTCCAGGGGTCTGGGGGCCAGAGCTGTCCTTTGCTCCCTGGTCCCAAATAGGAGTAGGAGGTAGAGAAGAGAGTGGATGGTGCAGGACAATTTGAGCTCCAGCTAGGAACCTTGGAAGATTCTCCCATCTCCCTCTACCCAATTGTCCAGACGCTACCTAGAATCCCGGAGAGTGGCACTTGTTTGAAATCCGGTCAAGTCCTAATGGTCCAGAGAGGCCCTCTCAGGAGGGAGGGGGTGCCAGCTTTAGCTGGGTTCATCCTTCGGTAAGACTGTGGTTGTGGGAACTCTGCTGTGGATTTGCCAGAAGAACTTTAAACCATGAGATTTTGTACTTGTTAACATGTAAATTTGCCCAGCCTGCTTCAGACACAGCATCCAATAGGGATTGGTGACCACTTTGGTAAGAGGCAAAATGAGGCACTTAGAATAAAATCCAGATTCTTTACCCTGAGGTTCCAAGCCTTATTTGATGAGGCCCCACCTCCTCACCAAGCCCATCCCTTACCGTTCTTCCTTGGCCTCAGGATGTTAGCCCATCAGGCCTTCTTTCCAGTCCTTGCACAGGCCAATCTCATGCCTGCCTCAGGACCTTTGCACTGGATGTTGCTTCCACCTCCTCCAGATTATCACAGGGAAGCCTCTTCTCATCATTCTGGCCTCTAGCAAATGTCACATCCTCAGAGAAGCTTTCTTGGAACTCCATACTCCATATCTAAAGTTGCCACCCTCCACCACACACCCACTATCAGTCTGTCTGGCCCCATTACCCTCTTTTACTTCATTCTTAGCACTTATCATTACCTGGGTCTCTCTGCCACCAGTCTTTCCTGAGCTCAATAGCAGCTTCCCTTGGCTCTTTGCAGAATTCCTCTGTGGGGCCTCCCCAGACTGTGGACTCACCGCAATCCCAGCACTTGCTGGAATGTGTGGAAAGTGTCCATGTGTGTCCGTTGTCCCCACGGGACCACAAGCTCATTAGGGGCGGAGCTCTGTCTTTACCCCCAGCTGCCCAGCACTTAGCACAGGGCCTGTCAATTCCAGGAGATGCTGGAGAAAGTTCCTTCTCTCCCAAGCCCCATCATTCCACAGGCGACATGCTTTTTCAAACCTCTTTTCCTTTTTCCAAGTCTCTTCCCAACCCTCTTTCCACACTCATGCAAGCGACGGTTTGCTCCAGCCTCCTTTTTTGGTCTCCTTGTCGCCTCAGACATCACATCCATACAGAACTTTCTAGTTTACAAAGAGGTTTTCTTGTGCGTGATCATTTCTTCACATCTGTCACTCCTCTGGGCTCCAGCCCGGCTGGCGTCTATCAGGTAAACATTTACTGAGCACTTTTTATGGGCCATGATTGGATTTGGATATTTTCTGTTTTAGTCTTCTGGGAACCCACCAAATATGTGGGATGGAACGACCTCAAAAGCAAGAGGGCAAATCCCCAGGGCCCTCAGCCCCCTGTTCCATAGTAAGACCACCTGTGTTCCAGACCAGCCTTTTCAAGAATGTGCCTACCCAGCTTGGTGAAAGTTCAGACACCCTCTGCAGCAGCAGGAGGGTGGTGGGGGAAGGGGGGGCATCCCACATTAAGGTGCAAAGGAAGGATGGGGTGATAGTAAGTACAGTGGTCCAGGATGGAGACCTCGGGACCATTCTGTGCTCTGTCTTTCTCCACCTTAGTGGACAATTCATCTTCCCAAGGCCATTAAAGGGTCATACACAACCCTGTGTCCCAGAGACCTTTGGGAGGAGAAACAGAAATGTGAGGGCTCGTTTTCTCCCTGATAATGACCTCTCCCCCTGCCACTGCCCCCGGTTGTATGAACACCTGCTGCTTCTGAGACCACCAGACGTTTTCCCACAACCTCTCCTCCAGGCAGGCCAGGCCCCCATTATATAGTTTCAGTTCTGTTCTGTGATCGTGTGAGGCTAACGACAACAGTGAACACTTACTGAGCACGTGTTATGTGACGAGAACTATTCTAAGCACTCTGTAAGGATGAACTTGATCATTACAACTTTCACAGAGATGACCATGGAGTCTGACAATCGACACAGGGCTGCCTCTCATTCCCAGTCTCAGTGCCCATGGTCTTCCTTATCCTGCCTTACAACACCAGCTCGGCCCTTCAATGCAAGGGTGAATGGAAAAGGTAAAAGCAGACATCCTTGCCTTGTTACTTTCACCAGGAAACACCTTGTTACTTTCACCAGGAAATGCGAGCTGTAGGTTTTTAATAGATGCCTTTTTCCAGTCTAGGAGGTTTGCTGAGAGGTTGTTTTTTTTTTTTTTTAATCATAAATGGGTATTATACTTGTTAAAATTTATTTGTACATCTATTGAGATGATTATATGGACTTCCTTTTTTTAGTCTATTAATGTGATGAATTACACTGCAGATTTTGTATAGAACTGATATTATTTCTTCCCTAAATGTTTGGTAGAATTTATCAGCGAAGCCCTTAGTACCTTGTTCATAACATTCTCTCTCTCTCTTTTTTTTTAAGATTTTATTTATTTGACAGAGAGAAACACAGCCAGAGAGGGAACACAAGCAGGGGGAGTGAGAGAGGGAGAAACAGGTTTCCTGCCGAGCAGGGAGCCCAATGTGGGGCTTGATCCCGGGTCTCGGGGATCATGACCTGAGCCGAAGGCAGATGCTTAGCAACTGAGCCACCCAGGCACCCCTCTCTTATTTTCTTGAATTGTGTAGAAACTGTTGTGAAGTTTAGTCTTTCATGCCTCCTATTCTTGGTTTTATTTTATTTTATTTTTTCTGTTTGAGAGTTTTCCAGTTATAGTCACTTTTTTTTTTTTGAAGGAAAAGCTTTTGGTTTCATTGAATTTGTCTGTGTTTTTCATTGAATTCTATCTGTTTTCTTTTTTTTAAAAAAAAGGATTTTATTTATTTATTTGACAGAGAGAGATCACAAGTAGGCAGAGAGGCAGGTAGAGAGAGGAAGAGGAATCAGGCTCCCTGCTGAGCTGAGAGCCTGATGTGGGCCTTGATCCCAGGACGCTGAGATCATGACCTGAGCCGAAGGCAGAGGCTTTAGCCCACTGAGCCACCCAGGCGCCCTTCTATTTTCTGTTTCATTGATTTATGCTCTTTTCTTTATTGTTTCTTTCCTTCTGCTTACTCTTCTTTTGACTCTTTGTTTTTTTTCCGAGTCTCTTACAATTGGATTTTTTAGATCATTGACTTGATACTATTTTTTAGTATAAACACTTAAGTGCTATAAATTTCTCTCTATGCACTGGTTTAGCTACTATATACCGTAAAGTTTGATATGTTGTGTTCATTTGTATACAGTCTAAAATACCTTGTTTTCTTTGTGATTTTTCTTTGTCCCATGAGTTATTTAGAATTACATTGTTTAATGTCTTAATATTTGATGATATTTCAGATATCTTTTTGAAAAAAATTTAATTTAATTCTGTTGTGGTCAAAGAGAAGATTCTGTATTATTTCAGTCCACTACAATATATTGAGACTTGTTGTGTGGTCTATCTTGATAAGTGGTTTCTATGTACCTGAAGACAACATGTTGGGTGGAGTTTTATAAGTTGAGGAGATGGTTTGAGTCTTTTATATTCCTGCTGATTGTCAGTCTACCTTTTCTACCAATTACTGAGAAAAGAATGTTCAATTTCCAACTATAGTTGTATATTTGACCATTTCTTCTTTCACCTGTATTAGTTTTTGCTTCTATCATATCATGAATTTGAAGCTCTATTAATAGGTGCATATGCATGCAGGATCAGACTATCTTTTTGATGGATTTGTTCTTTAGCATTTTAAAATGTCTCTCATTATCCCTGGCTATCATCCTTGTTCTAGAGTCTACTTTGAGGTAGTCACCCCAGTTTTGTTTTGATCAGTGTTTGCTTGGCCTTTTTTCCAGTCCATTACTTTTAACTTACCTGTGTCTTCATATTTAAAGTATGTTTTGAGGCGCCAGGATGGCTGAGTCCACTGAATGCCTGACTCCTGGTTTTGACTCAGGTCATGATCTCAAGATCATGGGATTGAGCCCCATTGTGGCCCCATACTCGATAAGGACTCTTCTTCTCTTGCTCTCTCTCTGTCCCTCCCCCTGCTTGCAATCTCTCTCTCTTTCTCTCTCTCTCTCTCAAATAAGTGGATAAATCTTTAAAAAAAATAACAAAAAAGTGTGTTTCTTACAGGGAACATACAGTTATATATAGGTTTTTTAAAAAATCTAATATGACAGTGCTTCCTAGTTGAAGTTTTTAGACCATTTATATTTAATGTAATCATCGATATGGTTGAGTTTAAGGTTACTGTTTTGCTGTTGATTTTCTAATTGTCCCACTTGTCCTTTATTTCTGTTTTTTTCTTCCTCTGCCTTATCATGTATTAATTATTTTTATGATTCCATTTCACTGTTATTGCTGCCTTTTAGCCATACTCCTCTTATTTTTTGGTGATTAATCTGTGGTTTACAATATATTTTATTGTAAATATAAACATATTTTTTTGACTTATTGATTTTAATATATCATAGTTTACCTTAAAATAATATACAACTTCATGTGTAGTGTAAAGAATCATATAGCTATGTATTCTATTTTCTGACTCTTATCCTTTGTGACATAGTTGTCATACATTTTATTTCCACATTTTATAAACTTCACAATAGTGAAACTTTTTTGTTCTAAACAGTCAATGTTTTTAAAGAGATTTCAAAAATGAGTAAAAACATATTTCAATTTTATCCACATATCCATTATTCCCAGTGCTTTTCATTGCTCTGTGCAGATCCAGATTTTCATCATTTTCTTTTATCCTGGAACAGTTCCTATGACATTTCTTAGGCAAGACTGCCCATGACGAATTATCTCAGCTTTAATTTGAGAAAGGACTTATTCTGCGTTCATATTTGAAAGATATTTTTTCTAGATATAGAATTCTGGGTTGATGGTTTTTCCTTTCAGTGGTTAAGATTGTCACTGTGCTCTGGTTTGCGTACTTGATGATAAGAGGGCTGCCACCTGGCCTTTGTTCCTCTGTAGAGAATGTCCTTGGTCCTCTCTCTCTCTCTTTCTTTCTTTTGAAGGGGGGGGCAGAGGGAGAGGCAGAGAGAGAATCTTAAGCAGGCTCCACACCTAGCATGGAGCCTGATTCAGGGCTTAATTTCACAACACTGAGATCATGACCTGAGCCAAAATCAAGAGCTGAACACTTAACTGACTGAGTCACCCAGGCACCCCATAAGGTTTTTCTATCACTGGTTTTTAGCAACTTGGGTATTATATGCCTTTGTGTAATTTTTTAAAAAAATGTTTACTCTGTTGGGAGTTCAGTGAGCCTCTTGCATCAGTGAATTTATAGGTTTTGACAGTTTTTGAAAAAAGAATTTTCATTTTTTCAGATATTTTTCCTGAACTCCCTTTTGGGAGGCAGGGGAACCCCAAATTAAACATATGTTAGATCACTTGATGTTGCCCTATAGATCACTGATATGTTCATTTTTCAGTACTTTTCTCTCCTCTTTATTTTTTTAAAGATTTTTCTTTATTTGACAGAGAGAGAGAGAGAGAGAGAGAGAGAGAGAGAGAGAGAGAGAAGTAGGCTTCCTGCCTAGCAGGGAGCCTGATATGTGGCTTGATCCTGGGACCCAGGGATCATGACCGGAGCTAAAGACAGATGCTTAACCACTGAGCCACCCAAGGGTCCCTATTCTCTTGATTTTGGATATTTTCTATGGCTATATCTGCAAATTCATTGACCTTTATTCTGCTGTGTGTGGTCCCCTGCTAATCTCATTCATTACATTTTTCATTTTAGTTATTATATTTTTTCAGTCTTAGAAGTTTCATTTGGGTCATGTTGCTATCTTCTGTTTCTACCCTCATCATTTCATATTTTCTTCCACATTCCTGAGCATGTGCAGTATATTTGTTACAGTGGTTTCTATATTCTTGAATGTTAATCATGCCATCTATGTCACTCTCAGTCATTGTCTTTTTTTTTTTAAGTTTTTTTTTTAACTTACTTGATAGAGAGAGTGACAGCGAGACAGGAACACAAGCAGGGGGAGTGGGAGAGGGAGAAGCAGGCTTCCCACTGAGCAGGGATCCCGATGCGGGGCTTGATCCCAGAACCCTGGGATCATGACTTGAGCCGAAGGCAGATACTTAATGACTGAGCCACCCAGGCGCCCCTCTGAGTCATTTTCTATGGATTAATTTTCTCTCCATCGTTGGTCACTTTTTCTGTTGTTGTTTTGCTTGCCTTCATTTTTTCTGTTAGATGCCAGACATGAGCATCTAATTAGAGCTTCTATTCTTCTATTAGAGCCAGACCTGAATTTTATTTGATTGGGTGATTTTTTTTCTTAAAGAGTGGTAGACTTCATCCTGGCTTATAGTTACTTGGGATCAGTTTGATCCTTTCAATGCTTGTTTTTATGCCCTCTTAGTGTGAGTCTGCAACTGCCTTTCAGCACCACTATTAAGATACTTCCTTACTGAGGATACTTTCTGATGCATTTATTACAAGATATGTTCACCCTGGCTTCTGGGAACATGAACTCTTCCCAGCCCCATTAAAACTCTGGAAATCGTTTGGTCTGCTGCTGTGTGGTGGTCCTTTCCCCAGCCTCATGGAGCTTCATTGCCTGGGTGCACATATTGGTAAACAGCCAACGATTGCAGGATATCCTTTGCAGATACCCAAAGCTCTTTCTGATATTCTGTCCAGAACATTCTAGCCACCTCTGTTTCCCTGAACTCCCAGAGACTGGCCTCTGTTTGGGTTCCCCTTCCCTGTGCCACAGCCTAGAGTCTGGGTCCGGACAGTAAGGTGGAAAAACTCTGGGCCCCCCTATACCTTGTTTGATCCCTTTCCCTCGAGAACATAATCCTGTACTCTGTCATTTGATGCCTGGAGTTATTTATTTCATATACTTTACCTGATTTTGCAGTTTAGTCTTGTTTTAAGTCTTGTTTAAGACAAGAGGGTAGGGGCACCTGGGTGGCTCAGTTGGTTAAGCGACTGCCTTCAGCTCAGGTCATGATCCCGGAGATCCGGGATCGAGTCCCACATCGGGCTCCCTGCTTGGCAGGAAGCCTGCTTCTCCCTCTCTCACTCCCCCTGCTTGTGTTCCCTCTCTGGCTGTGTTTCTCTCTGTCAAATAAATAAAATCTTTAAAAAAAAAAAAAAAGACAAGAGGGTACATTTACTCCCTGGCGCTCCGTCATGCCTGGATTGAGAAGTGGCAGTATATATTTTCTTATGCTTGTTGTAAAGATAAGGAAACCGAGGAACAGAGATGAAACAGCTTGCCCGAGATAACATTATTCTTAGGTGGAGGAGTCCAGGTTTGAGTCCTGATCAGCAGTCTCCGCTAAATCATCAGCTCCTCAAGATTTTGTCTGTCGTGTTCCCCGCTATATTCTCCAAACCTAGGGCAGCACCTGGTATGTGGAGCTGGTCCTTAGTAAAGAGTGTTGAAGAAATTATTGACTAACCAATCTGGGATGAAACAGAGCTCTGTTCGGGAAGGAGAGAGAGGGTCTCAGCCATTCTTAGGATGCACCCAGTTGTTTTACACAACCTATCCTCATGGTTCATATTAGCAAGTCCTGTGATCTCCAGGCCCCAACATACTTCTTCACCTACCCCTGCACGCACCTTGAGGGTATTCCTGTGTGAAAGCAGCAGCTGCCACTTTCGGTTGTCAAATCTGCTGTCTGGCTCCCACGTTGAAACCTATCATTTTAATCACGCACTTTCAAGCCAGGAAGCCAATTTGCATTACAAAAGTCAAATTTCTTTCCTCAGTGGCGGCCATGCAAAAGACTTGGCTTCTTTTCTGCTTTTTTCCAGCGTGGAAGTCCTGGACCAGTAGGAGCCCATCTTGATCTGAGTCAGGGCCACCCAGAAAGAGGGGGGAAGAAGTCATCTGGCAGAGCCACCTCCCTCCAGACCTCCCTGTTTCTCACCCTGCGTTTCCGGGGGATGGTGAAAGGGAAGCCAGAATTCTCTCTGTGGTTCCCTTCTCCAGAACCGTAGGTCCGTTTCAGATGATGGCAGAGCAATTGATTGGAAATTATATGCCCATTTCCACATCTGCATAATTTTGCATATTTACTTAATGACCAAATCAACTCGTTTGGAGTCTCTCGCTCTTCCCTCCTGCTTCTGAGGGATCATAAAGGTCTGGCTCAGCCTGGAGAAAAAAGACCGTTTCTTCTGGTCTTGTTTCCGTGGCGGCAAATTGAGCTCTTTTCAGGAGCTTTCTGGTCTCCTCCTCGTCCAGCCTCCCAGAATTCAGTCCCTCACTCCACGTGCCCGGCACTGTGGCCTGGATGATGTCAGCTGAGATCTGTTCCCAGCCAAAGTAGGAAGTACGTAGGGGACAGCTTGTCAGGAAGGTTTCAAGCAGACAGGTTGTTGAGTCGCCCTGCTGATGGCGTCTCCCTGGGAATGAAGCTCCTGTCACCGAGGCTAATTGAATTCTGTTCCCCAACAGGACAGGTTCTGGTAACCTTTAGGATTAATTGCTCTGGCCGACCTCAGCGGCCGCCTCTGGCTGACTGTCTTCCCCAGTCTTGATCAGAAAGCCCCAGGGGCTCAATGTCAGATGCTGGGCATTGGGACAAGAGTGCAAACTAGGGATTTGGGGGTCTGAGCCTTGAGAGAATTCCCAGAAACCCTTGCAGGGGGACCATGAGTGATGCTGTGATTTCTTTTTAAGACAAGACTCATTTTATGCTGTTGACCTTCCTTCGATGAGGTTAAAGGAACTCTAGTTGATGGTGATCTGAAGCGAACGACCTTTTGAAAGAGGAAGCCAAGCAGTCAACCCCCTCTTTTCCCAGGAGAGAACGGCAGTGGCTTTCTCCCACGTTGGGGATGAAGAGGGTTTGGAAGTCTCTTACAGCGAAAGACTATAGCGGTGGCTCACGGACCAAGAAAAAGTCACCCCTGCTATGTTGATCACCAGAACATAGCACCCCAGGCGGGAGGCGGGGAGATGCCGTGGGGACCCCATCTCCTCTTGGGTTCCCTGTAACTTTGACGGCTGACATCTGCTGAGGACGTGGCATGACGCAGGCGCCTGGTCTGTGCCTCGCCTCATTGAATCCCCACACAGCCCTCAGAAGGATCTGGTGTGATGACCCCCATCTCACCAAGGAGGAAACTGGGGGCAAGGAAAGGTGAGAGGGCAGGGCAAGCTGCTAGCTGGCAGGCTCTTCAGAGAACGATGCTTCTGTTACCAGAGCCCGGGTTTCACTCGCTCTGGCCCTCGGAGGTCTTGACAGTGGGACTCTTCCATTTCTTTCTGGGTTGGGGCAGCGGGGGTCAGCAGTGGCCGTGGTGACACTGAGGTTTCGTAAGCTTCCACGTTTCTCAGCAGAGGAAAGCGTGAGCCCCTGTGGATGTTTCATACGGGCCATGTGGCGGTTGCAACACTGGAAGGCCTTTTGCTTTTGCCGTTCCTTTCTCTAGCTGTATCTCCCTCCTCGTGCTGATTGATCAGCAAAGACACATTCACGTGGACTCGGGGTGCCTCAGTTGGGTGGGAAGGGACCCACCACGGGGCCCCACTCACCGGGTCCTCGAACACTCACCTTCATTTTGCGGGACTCTGGCACTTGGCCATGAGCAGCTTGTCATTGCAAGACTTTCCTGGAAAGCCTGATTGGTCACTCATTGGTTTCCGCTGCCTCCTCCCCACCCCCCAGATGGCAGTGGATGTTACCATGACAACATAATGGGAAGCAATCACACCTATTGTGGGACAGGGATGTTGACTTGCAGGAAGGAGCCTGTGTGGGGCTGGGGAGAGGAGGAGAGGAACAGACCTTCCTGTGCCCAAGAGGAAAGGAAATTAATTCAGGAGTCTGCCTTCTGAATTTTAAGTCCCCACCTGATGCCAATGGAAACTTTATTTGTGGTCACCAGGTCACATTATTCTCCTCCTGACATAGTCTTATCTAAATGAATGAATGAATGAATGGAGTGAATGAATGAATAGAAGGCACAGGACCAGGGTTTTTGACTCATTTTCAACCAAAACTTCCTCTGAGAGATGAGAAAGCACTTGTTAATCTAGTCGCTTTCTTTTCCTTCCCTCCTTCCTCTCCTTTTCTTCACGCACAACAGCACAGTCTCTAAAAAAGCTGGGGAAGGCAACGGGTGGCATTTCCAGGATAACCTAGGAGAAGAGCTCGGATTTATTTTTGAGGCAAAAAAAAAAAAATAAACAAAAAGCATTGAATTAAGCCAAAGAACGACTCAGGCAAATCGACTGTCAGATTGGAAAGTCACTGGAACATGGGCACGGGGTGACACTGGCTGGATGTTGGGAAGACTGCCTGGGAGGCGGGAAGGAGCCTCTCTGGGCCGGGAGGGAACGCCTGCCCCCAGCCAGAAGACCTGCGTTTCCATTCTGCCGTGACCGTCAGCGTGGCTGAGGATGCTAGCCGGACCCCCTCAGCCCTGTCAGTTCCTGGCCCTGGCACTTACCAGCTAACGAGTGTAAACATGGGCAAGCTCCCAAATGTTTATCTGCCTCGGTCCGAGCTGGCGGGGGGTTCCATGAGCCAACTCAGAACAGACTCTGAGCATTAGCTGTTATTTTTACTGGGCCACTTCAACAACCTCCTTTACCTCTCTGAGCTCGATTCCCTCACTAGTCAAATGGGAATTATGTGGGCCTCCCAAGCAAATATTCGTGAGGGTTAAAGAAGCTTCTGCGTCTTTCCAGACATACAGTCGGTGCTAAATAAAATGTCATTCAAATCTCAACCTAGTATTCTAAAGGGGGAGGGGAGTTCTCAGGCTCCCCACACAAAACAGACCTTGGAAATGCCTCTGACGGACAAGTCTTCATAGTCTCCTCCTCGACCATCAAATATCTGCAGCGTGCAAAGCTGGGCCGCGTGCTGTGGAAAGCCGAAAGTGCAGGGTGCTCTGCTTCAGGGGGCTTTCCAGGGGGCCGAGGGGAAGGTCATGTAGGTGGAACAATGAGGTCCACTCAGTGGAAATTCCTGCCCTCGAACTGTGCCAGGCTTGTGATAGGCATTCACCGAGTATTTGTTGAATAAATGAATGGATGAATGTTAAGTAGAAAGACAAGGAGACGCTGAGACAGGCTAGGGATGTTATAGAGGACCTGACTCCGTGGAGCCCTAGGATGGTTATGAAGGGGGAGGTAGAGGGGCCCGCGTGGGAGCAGGCCTTTGAAGTGGTAGATAGAACAGCTGCCTCGGCTTGTCTTCATCTGGGCTCTGCTTTCTGAGCACCCGGTCCTCAGAGGGCAGGGACCCAAAGGTCTCCTCCCAGGCCACTGGCCTGCCCTCAGCCCTGTCAGTTACCACTTCCCCTTGTCTTATCCGCGTTGTACATGGACACGGGAGGAATTCAGGAACATGAATTAGTTACCTATTGCTGTGTAACAAAGCTGCCCGATACTTAGCTACTTAAAACCAGAAACATTCACTATCTCATGGATTCTGTGGGTTGAGAATCCAGGTATGGTGTCTCCAGTTGGATGCCTCTGGCTCGAGGACTGTCATTTGGCTGCAGTCAAGATGTCACCCAGAGCTCAGTCATCTGAAGACTTGACTCGTGAGCTCGTTGGCCCATCTCAGTCCCTCGCCATGTGGTCTGCCTCTTGCCATGGCAGCTGGTTTCCCCCAGGCAACTGATCGAAGAGACAGAGAGAGACAGAGCCCAAGGTGGGCACCACAGTCTTTGGATAGTCTTGGAAGTGAGATTCTGCCTCGTTCTGTTAGTAGAAGCAAGTCATTAGGTGAAGCCCACACACAAGTGTGTGTACCAGGAGGCACGACCATAAGACACAAGGCGCTTTTTCTTCCAAGTCTACCAATCGGAAAGGAAAACCACAGTGCATGGGTTGGAGAGTCCTTTCCCCTCTCTTATTTCATGCATGCCTAAAGCAAACACTGCCTTCTAGGTCTTCTGGGTCTGAGGATGGCCTCTGGGACTTCCTGAGCATACCCCAGTGACAAGTCTGTTTCCTTGTAGTGATGAGTTCAGTTCATCTATCTTTACGGACCGCTGTGCCCCCTGAAAGTGTGGCGGATAGTGATGGATGGCTGAACACTGGGAAAAAGAGCCCAGTGTAGGCAGATGCAGACCAGAGAGGGAATGGCGGGCAGACGTGTCATCCCGTAGCGGGAACTCGAAACTGATGCCACACCACACGATATTAGCCAGCAGTGGAGAGTGGGTGTTGCAGACAACGGGGACAGGGAGAGTAGTTCGGGGGGAGAAAGGCATCCTGTGTGGAGACTGCAGAGACTTGCAGGCTTAAGAGTGTGGGAGATTTGGGAGCAGAAAGCTCTGGTTTCCTCTGGAAGCCTCTGTTAAGCCAGCAGCAGACTCTCTAGTCCTCCTGTACCCACCTCGATGGCCTGGCCCGACTGGACTCAGGAGTAGATACTCTGGGCACAGGTTGACCTGGAATAAGGAAGGAGTGAACAGTCACGACCTCATCCCCCAGTTCAGCATCGAGGGTGCAGGGGTTTGTTTCTGAGCCCAGGGCAGGGGAGAGAAGCAAGCTGCAGGAAGCAGTGTCCTGAGAGAAGACCAGGTCAAAGCTAGGGCAGTGTTCAAAATTCAAGTCACTCGTTTGGTTCGATGAGACAGGAAAGATTTATGGCGGTTTGGTTTTTAAATAATGTAGTGATCTGACGGGTGTCACAAGCCATGAGTAAATGACCAACTGCCAGATAACTGATCCCCACCAGGGTCACATAAGATCAAAGAGGATGAAGTGCTGTGGACAAGGCCCTGTAGACGGAGCTGGATGGCTGGCAGGATGGTTGCTGGGCAGAATGTGCTGGGTCCTGGGCAACTGTACTCATAATCATCCCCCCAGAAGCTGGGGGTCAGAGGAACAGGTAGGGTGGGCACTCTGGACCCCCACAGGCCCTCCAGAGCACAGAGATCCCCCTGTGTCTCTCCACCCACTTTGCTAACTTGAAAACTCTTTCCTCACATTTAGATGAGTCTAAGAAAGGAAAACGAGCTTCCTCCCCATGCACCATCCACTCAAGTATGGGCCTCCAAAGGCTACTTCTGGGCTCATAGAGCTTGGCAGTAAGAGAGCTCTGAACGCGAGTCGGGACCCTTGGATTTCCTCTGGTTCTCTAGGCAGCTGGTTGCATGACCACGACCAACTCACTGGATGAGCTTCGGGATCCTCGTTTGTAAGATGAGGGGGTCTAGGAAAGCGGTTTTCCACCTTGGCTGCTCATTAGAATTGCACCAGGGGCTTTCTGAAGTGGGCGATGCCCCTTGAGACAGGAGATGAGAGATGGGATATGGCCTGGGCATCGCTGTTCCTTTAAACTGACCAGGGGGGTAGTGATGTGCTGCTGGGCGGAGAGCCACGGGAGTGCCACGGGAGCGCCACGGTAGAGCCACAGGAAAGTCACGGGAGTCACGAGAGCCATGAACTTGCCCAGGCTCTCGAAGCATGGCCGGTTTCATGTGTGACTCCCAGAGGAGAACCCAGTGTAGCCACCTGGGGCCCAATAAGCCCGGCCTCTGTCTCCTGGCACAGATACTCTGGTCAGAGTGAGACCCGGAGTCTTCACTGAAGCCTCTCCCCCCAGTGTCCATGATGCCCCAAGCTCACAGTCCAAAGCTGGGGATGCACCAGGTACCCTCTGCCACCATCGCATTTTCCTGCCGCCCGATTGTTCTGGTCAGGCATATTCAGGAGGCTGGTGCCCCTGCTCCGTGCCTCTCAGGGTACAGCCCCCAGCACCCCCAATGCTGTGTGGTCCCGGATGCTTAATCAAAGGGTGTGGATGGAGATGATGAGGACCTGGGCCTGCTCTGCAGCGTGCCTCTGAAATCCACTGAAAGAACAAGACCACGCAGTTTCTAAATCAGTCATTTGGGCTGGTTTAGCATGAAAGGCTCTGATGAGCCGGGACTGATTCATCCATTCTTGGTGTTCTGGGGAGGCACATGGAAGAGGTCCCTGAGAATGCCGTGGACTTCCGGCATGAATAACACTGCCTGCCTCCCCGCCTTCCTCGCCCACGGGACTGCCCCCTCTGCAGGTGGCCTGGACAGAGCCCCTAGCCCGGAGTGGCCAGGGCAGAGGGACAAGCCCACGAGGGCAGGCCGAGTCTGTCTCCCTGCAGCCAAGCCCTCGTCCTCTCCCCGCTAGATTGTGCCAGGTCGCCATGGTGACTTCCTGTCCCTCGGCGTGTCAGGGCTCTATCAGAGCTGATGGGTGGCGGGTGCAGAGAAGGGTCTCAGAGCAGGGGTGGCTGTCACGCAGGCAGCAGCCGCCAAGCATAGCATCGATCTAGCCTGTGCCCGTGCCGAGAGGACGAGGGAGGCTGGGGGAGGAGGGAGCCCTTTCTATATTTAGCTCCTGCACTGGTACATCCCGGTGGACAGCTTCGAAAGAGGCTGACTTCCAAGCCCAGCACAGGAAGGTTTAACATTCTTCAATTAGGCACACTCTCCATGGGCTGTGTTTCGCCCATTGAGAAGGTTAAAAAAATAGGTAAAAAGGAAAGTAAGAGAGAAGAGAACAATGAAGCCAGGCTACTCTGTAGCAATCAGAGGAAACTGCCCCTACACAGCTCTCCCACCCACCCCGTCCCTGTGTCTCCTGGACCGTGGAGGGGGGCTAGCCTGGGCAGGTGTTGGAAAGCGCTACAAGAGCATCGAGAACAGGCATTTCTGGATTGTTGAGTGGTCACTTTGGTCCCTGAGACACTGTCCAGGACAGAAGCAGAGCCCAGGGGCAATTGAGTATTTGTTCCAGGGACCTCGATCAGTGACCCCTCTGAGGGGCTCCGCTTCCAGAAGGGGGCACAGGAGGGACGTGGGGCACTGGAAATCCAGGTTCATGGCCTGACGACCTGGGGATTTGCTCTGTGCCTCCAGCCCCCCTCCTGCAACGCCCTCCAAAGAAACTGAAAGAGATGCAGCACCCCAGGGGAGCCAGAGGGCTGACAAATTGTTGATGTGCTTGAATTCACCGGGTAATTGCATATCCTTGGCTTTGCTTCTGCCGCCCAGCCTGTGGCTGCACCAGTGGCCTAGACTGAGCTCCCTGAGCCCCGGCATTGCAGAGAGGTCAGCACAAGAGAGACTGAGGTTCCTGAGATCCCAGGAACACAGGCATGGACGGGAGGCTCAGACCAATAAGCTTAATGTAAACTGGTCAGAAGGGGTGGCGCGAGGAGCAGTCGGTGGGTTTAGGGGACTGTGGATAAAGGCAGGGGGGGCCCTTGTGGCTCAGGCCTTGCACCGCCTCGCCGGCTAGTTTGTGTGGGGAGTAGCTAGCCAGCCTGGCACTCTTCAGGGCTGTCAGTGGTGCCAGGTGAAGAGTTCAGTGCCAAGTTCATGATCATTGTTCGAATTTTGTTCAACTATGGCAGTAGGATGCAAATGCCCCTGTTGCTTAATAAGCAAGGTAAAAGACAGATCAGAGCTCCACGGCTTCTCTGCTGGAGGCTTTGCCTTGCAGGGTCACGCTGAGCCTTGGAAAGTAGCGGCCTTCAGACACCTGAACTGTCCCAGGCCCATGGGGCCCCAAACGGGTGCCATGCCTAGGGCACTCGGCTTTGTGGAAGCTGCGACATTTGGACCCTCTTCCCTCCCCCACGACATTTGCGTTGCATGACCCCCCTCCTCCCACCAGCCACCTACTCCATCTTTTCTGCCCTCTTAACCTGGACCAATAAGTAGGCACCAAGGAAGACCACAGAAAAGAGCCAGGCATGGAATCTGGCACTTCCCTTGTGTTCCCTCGGTCTGCTGGTCACCAGGCTCTCAGAGATGGTGAGCCAGGCTAAGTGTATGCCACAGACTCGTGTCACAGTGAAAGAGTCCCACCTGTCTGGACAGCCCAGTCCTGCTCCAGAATATACTGGGTGAGAGACTCCTTCTGGCCATCAGGATCTGTTTCTGAGATGGTACAGCCTAGGCTTCTGTCCCTGTGTAAGCATTTATATACATGAGCATGTTTATTGTGTGTTTCTATGTCTATCTATGTAAATCTTTATCTTTAAAAATATTTATGGGAGGGACGCCTGGGTGGCTCAGTTGGTTAAGCCACTGCCTTCGGCTCAGGTCATGATCCTGGAGACCCGGGATCGAGCCCCACATCAGACTCCCTGCTCGGCGGGAAGCCTGCTTCTCCCTCTCTCACTCCCCCTGCTTGTGTTCCCTCTCTGGCTGTGTTTCTCTCTGTCAAATAAATAAAATCTTTAAAATATACATATATTTATTTATGGGAAAGCACTGTGCTATTCTCTAAAGTGTGTTGAAAATGGACAGAGGAATAAGTGAAGGTAATCCTGTTACCTGCTGAGCTCTAGCAGATTCCGGGCATTGTATTAGGTGCCTAACATGAATGTCGTATTTAATTTATGCCTCACAACAACTTTGAGGTTATTACCCCCATAGTGCAGCTGAGTAAACTAAGGGTCAGAGAGCTGAAACTTGCCTCTGGGGTGTAACACTAGGAAGTGGCTGGCAAAGTTCAGACTTGAATCGAAGGATCTCCTGGCCCCAGAGCTCCGAACCACGAGCCACGAATTCCACGTGGTGCCGGGAGCACAGACAGGCACATTCACAAACCGTTAGAATTACAAAGTGAGGAGGAGGCAGGGGTGGGAGTAGAGTGGACTAGTCTCCAGACAGGAGTGCTAGACTCAGGGTCCTGCCCAGGAGCTGTGGGTGTGGCGGAAGCGCCTGTCCCAGCTACACATCTCCTCTCCCCTTATCCCCCACCCAATTGCCTGCTGTCGCTTCAAGGTCTGGCCGAAGCCCAGGGCAGCTGCTACTGGGAACAGGTTTTTATGAAACTGCTTGATCCTCACCTGCTCTTTCTTCACCTCTCAAATCCCTGAACCCCGGATTCTTTGACTTATGGCACAAAGTGCCCCCCATAGAGATGCTCTGAAGCCTGGGTTCACTGGAGGACTGGCCTCCCCGTCACTGCTGATCTGTGTCCTGTGCCCGTCTCAGGCCCCCTCATTCACCTGCTGTGACTGACAGGTGCCAGCATCTTTGTGCTTTAGAAACTCCCAACACTGGGCATCAGAGCACATGGCTTCTAACTGACCTGAGGTCCTCCACTTCTGTTGGGTTCCGCCTTCACTCCATGGTCTTTCGGTTCCTTTCCAGCATAGATACTGTAGGGTTCTCGTAGGGCACAGGGCTCCTGGGTACATGGGGGTAAGACCACGGGGGAGAGGCTGCTCTCAAGGACAGTCGGGTTCTCCAGCTTCCAGCAGAGTGACGTCAGGCTTTGGGGCCCCGATCAGGAGGTTTTGCTGGCTGTTTATAAGCACATCTCCCAGGGAAGAGAAGGCATTCTTCCGAGCCCTGTCCCTAGGAAGTCTTGGCAGCGAGCTTCCCGGCCCCACTCAGAGGTGGGGCTTTGTGGTCAGTGCTCTGTTTTAGCATTTATTGTGCTGACCCATTTTTATGAGATCTCATTCTCAAGCCTGAGACCTTCTCCTCTAATTCACAGTGTCTATCTCCATGTCCTTAGTGCCTGGCCAGGAGCCTGCTACTGCACAGCAAATGATCTGTGATTATTTGCTGAGGCCCTAAAAGGAAGTTTTGTACTGCCTGTGGAATACCGTCTGAGACTTTGGCTCAAGCTGGAAGGCGTTTATGCTACTGAGCGTTGATCTCGCCTTTCCAAGGAGAAGGTAACCCCCTTAGGAAGGTAGCTCGCCTTAATTCTCCTGGATCTTGCAAAGGAACTCACCCATTCTGGGCTTAACGAAATACTCGGAATAACCATGTTAAAAAGAATGGAATGGAACCCAACATACCGCCTTTTGGACCCCAGGGGCGACTGCTTAGATTCTTCGGGCATGCCGCTAGTTAGCCTTAATTACCTGCCTTCACAGCAGCTCTGGGAAGCAGGCTGACCGGATGTTAGCAGTTGCAGTGATGCCCTATAGTGAATGCTGAATGTGGGACATCGCTATGGTAAAT
Organism: Spilogale gracilis; assembly: GCA_004023965.1. Lineage (NCBI taxonomy): Eukaryota > Metazoa > Chordata > Mammalia > Carnivora > Mephitidae > Spilogale > Spilogale gracilis. Next base: position 90,457 of record PITA01002264.1, on the reverse strand, counting down.
GCTTTACGACCACTCATCTCATTTAACCCTGGTAACGCTCCTTCTATATTCCTTTATCCACCCTGGCATCCAAGAGGAGTTGAGCGTCTGCCGTGGGGCGGCCCTGGGGATTCAGTCTGGTACGAGGTAGCCGGGGTTCCGTTTTCCCCCGTGTTGCAGAGGAGGAAATGCCTCAGGGACTCTTGGTCACTTGCCTGTGGTCGCGAAGCTCCCGAGGGCAAGGCTGCATCGAAATCTCCTTTTCTGTCTTTGTTACGTCAGGGAAATGGTGCTCTCTTTGCCAGCTCACGCTCGTAGAGAGCTCGCAGGGTCCGCACAGACACTGGCAGTGCCTGGTGCAGACGGATGTGTGGCAGGTAAACATCGAGGCCAGAGTCCCGGAAGTCCCTCTCTGCGAGGTGGGTGAGGGTATGGGGGAAATGTGCCTGTACCGCTCGGATTCAGTGGCATCCCGGCTTTCAAGGGGAATCATAGGCGTTCTCTTTCCTGCCAGTCATGACACAGTGGAGTGCTGCGGGGGAGCAAGGGGAAGGCTTGAGTGAGGGTCTCTGGGGAGAGAGAGCGAGGGGACGCATGAGTGAGGTGACCCGGCAGCTCGCCCCCCCGCCCCCCGCCATGGCTCTGATTGTCCTCTCCTCTGGGCCGTTGCACAGGGTCTCTGGGAGACTTTGCATGGGTGTGATGGTCCCCTAGACACTTCTGGGGAGCTGTGATAAAGTCCCAGACTACTCTTTGTCAGCGCCCTTTCTCTGTCCCCAGGGCATGTCATCACATACCCCCCTGTGGTCAGGTGGCTGGTGTGGGGGCGTCCCGCAATTCTAGTCCCCTCTGTCCTCCTTTGCCACCACCCTGCTACACTCTCACAGACGTCTTCACAGCCTACACTCACGTGCACACACGTGTGCGCATGCACACACATCCTAAGGGGAAATTCAAAGCAACCTTCCCAAGTCTGTATGGCAGATTGAATCTTCAGGCTCTTGCTACCGGGGACCCACGGTGGCCGGGCGAGGGTGCGAGCCCCACACCCCCAACCCCACAGGGATTGGGTCAGCGTGTGGGGTTGGTGGGGAGCTCGGTAGACCTTTCAGCAGACGTGTTGCTCCTGTCGCCTGCAATCAGAGGTGGAGGACAGAGCCGCCTGTCCTCCCCCACTGCAGCCCTAGTCTCAGGCCCCAAAACCAACATGAAGGTTTTGTTAGACGGAAGTTCATCAGCAAAAAGGGAGGGAGGCGGAGGATGGAAGGGAAGAGGGCCTGCCATTGGCAGAGGGCCTCCGGTGGCTTCTGTGTCCATGCTGAGGAGCCCTCACGAGAGCTAGCGGAGGGGTCAGCGTGAGTCTCCCCATTCTGCAGAGCAGGAAGTCAGGGCTCGCGGTAGTCTTGCTGGAGCAATGATAAGCTCAGGGTTGGGCCCAAAGCTTGAGACACGAAGCCGAGGTTTGCCAGTGACCACATGGGTAGATCAGCAGCTAGAAGCTCTTTGATGCCCTGAGCCCCTAATGCTAGGAGGCTGGAGAGAGGGAGGGAACGCTTCTACCATAGCCACTGGGGGGAGGGGCAGTGAGGTTGGGGGCAGGGGACAGGATCATGCCACCCCTCCCGATCTAGCATGACAGCCAGTATCACTGATCTCAGGGGAAGGAATAGTCATGAGATGCTGCTGAACCCCTGGCAAATCCTGGCCCTTAAGCAGAGAAGCCGAGCCATCCCCACAGCAGGCTGGCTGGTGCTCCCACCGGCCCCAAGCGGGGCGTGCATCTCTCGGGGGCCCTTGGAGTATGTCCCCTACTCCCACCTCTGCTCCTGGCTGTGACCTTAGCTTATACTCCACTTCCTTCGGGAAGCTCTCCCAGGCCCCACACTGTGGTTTTCTGCTCTTTCTGTCCCTCTGTCCCCCTCCCCTAGGACCGTGAGCTCCTGGAGGGCAAGGGCTGGACTTTGTTGACAGTGAAAGCCCCACACTCAATAAATAGCTGAGTGAAAAACCTACTCGGTGTTCACGGTGCCGCTCTACTCAAGCTTGCAACTCACCAAGTGCTGACTGAAAGTCACCCTGTGCCAGACCCCAAGGACCTGGTGACGAATGAAGTCCTGACCACAGTCCCCCAGAGTGACGGCCACACATCTCGAGCTGCTGTCCCTTCATGTCTTTGTCACACAATGGTCAGGATCACAACTGCCCTCTCTAAGCACTTCCTCCGGGCCAGGCTCTGGCGCAGCTAGTGGCGGGTGGTGAGACAGGAGACGAAGCGGCAGTTTCCCAAGGGGGTGCTTCTCACTGTCGGTGGTGGGGCTTTTGGGGATTCATTTTATTTTCCCGCCACAAGGGTACAATCAAGGGAAAGGAAGAGATAATAGGAATTAAGATGACTTGAGTTCTTCCTTGTCTAAGTGCTCCATGTGGATTAATTGATTTCTCCTCCCAGTCCCCGTGGTCCCCTCTAACAGTAAGGCCATGGAGCCGGAGCAGAGAAGGGACACTCCCAGGGCCACAGCTACCAAATGGGGCTGGGCTCCAAAGCCTGGCAGCCCGCTCCCTCGGCCATCCTCTCAAGGATGCCCAAGGGCCAGCAAGGCTGGGTGGGGAGAGAGGTTCTGTTTTACACAAGGAGGGCTGCGTTTCCAGATGGGGTGACCTCCAAGGTCCCAAAGCTTTTGGCAGTCTACAGAAAATTCAGAAATAAAAAGTGTTTTCTCCTTTACAATTGACCTGCGTTTATCCATCCTTTAGATTCCTTATGGAAACAAAGTTCTAGGATCATTCCTCTGGTTTGAGACCTGATTCAGAAGACCAGGGCCAAGTGCCCTTCATGTTGCTTTTCCCTCCTCATCCATATATACACCTAAATCCCACAGTCCACACCTACACCCAGCCTCCCTCACTCACATCAGGGTGACCTAGCCTCTTCATGCACCCTAGACTTCCACACGTGGGCCCATCTGCCTTTGCCTCATCCCAGTGCACACCCCCCAGCCCCACAGGGTCCCATGCATCCCACACTCTCCCACCCTTGTTCTCCCAGGACCCCTCCCACACACATTCATGTGGGCACACACAAAAAGCCCCACCACATGCAAAGTCTGAAAGGACACTTGGACTGAATTCTGGGCAATTTCCTGGAGTGAGGAAAAGAGAGAATAAACCGTGGAGGGCAGGGAGGACCTCCCCAACTCTCGAGGTTGTGAGGACCCCCAGGGAGCCAGCAGCCGGACCCCAAGGCCGGGAGCTTTGGTACAGTGGCATTGTTCGATTGTCACAGCTGAGAACCCCAAGAAACCCCACAAGCCCCAAAGGCTAGCAAGAATTGAAGAAAGCCTCTGGCATTACCGTGCCAGGGAAATACTGAAGGACGGCCGGTGCCCCTGGGTATACCTTCGCTGAAATAGCGTTTCGAGCTCCCTGCCCTGGCCGGCTGGCTTGCTCAGCACTGGGGATGCCACAGTGTGCATCGGGGTGTTACAGTCTGCTCGTAGGAGCCCTGTGGCGATCATGGTAATGATAGTAGTTTGCAACCTGGGGGCCGGGGCAACTCAATCGGTTAAGCTCTTGATTTCAGCTCAAGTCATGATCTCAGCACCGTGAGATCGAGCCCACATTGGGCTCCATGCTGTGCATGGAGCCTGCTAAATATTCTCTCTATCTCCCTCTCCCTATGCCCCTCTGCACTCACACACTCTCTCTCTAAACAAAGGCTTTAAAAATCGTAGTTGCTAACCTCCACTGTGTGCCGGAAGCCTCTAGCCTTTTACACAGGTATTAATGCATTTAATCCCTTTAACAGCCCCAGGAGGAAGGCACTGATCATCCTCCCACTTTACAGAAGGCAAAACTGAGGCACACAGAGATTAAGTAATGTGTCCAAGGGTTAACAGCTAATAAATAAAGGAGCCAGTATTTGAACCTAGGCAGTCTGAGAGCCCATGCCGTTAACAACATTTGATGACAACATTCATCAAAGTTGAATGTTGGCATGACACTTTAGAGTTTAAACCCACTTTATTTGGCCCACTTGAACCTATCAGCCGGCCTTGGACGTGGTTCTCATTATTCCCATTTTACAGATAGGGAAAGAGAGAGCAAAACTTTAACTGTATTATTTCCTGGGCAGCCAGTAACAGAGTAGAGCTCAAGCCCAGCTCTGTCAGTACCTGGCCCGGTCACCTCCTCGTTCTGGGCCTCAGTTTCCATGTCTGTAAAGCAAGGAAGAATCATGCCTGCTCCCTCCTGGTTTCTAGGAATACATTGCATGGTATTAAGTATGAAATAGGAGGTAAAGCAGATTGAGATCTTCTGGGTGAAGAGCCAGGAATAGGTCCCCTCCGGGTGCCTCTGCCTTATATTTTTTACCATATTTAACTCAGAAGGGAAGGGAGCTCTTGACCATCATGCTACGCAGGGAAGAAATGGATGCTGGAGGTTCAACTCCCTCTCTGTTACGTAGCAGCTGCATTCTCGGGGAAGTCACTTTGTCTTCTCTGAGCCTGTGTCCGCTGCCAGCGACGGGTCTGGTACCAGGATCACTGTGAACGTGTGAGGAGTGTGTGCCCACTGCCTGGGGAGGGTAAGCCCACACATCCTGGTAGTCACTGAAAATTACCTTCGTTATTTAAAAAAAATTTTTTTTTAATTTTTTCAGTTTCAATTTCAATTTCAGTGTGCGACTTGCACTCACCATCCTGCGAAAGACCTGAGCTGAGATCCAGAGTCAGACACTTAACGGGCTGAGCCCCCCGGGCTCGTTATTTTGATCGTTAGTTCTGGCAGTGCCCGTGCCCGAGGGGGTAGCGCCCCTGCTTCCTGAACTTCCTTCTGGCATCGAACCAGGCTTTCTTCAAAGAAATGCTTTGACACGCTTGCGGTGGCCCCAGAGGGGGGCCTAGTCCTATCCTTACCCTTTGGGGCCTCCCCTCAGGCGGCCCCGTGGCGGAGGCCTGCAGCCTTTCCTCCCGAGCTTCCTGCCCACCCACTGGGCCCCGGGCGAAGGGCTCACTCTGCAGCCCCCTGACTCATCCTGCTGCTGAGTAATCGGAGAAGGGCACTGATTTAGGGAACATGCCAATTTGATATCAGGGCCTGATCACTGAAACGCAGCTCCCCGGGGAAGAGAAAATGAAAAATATGACTAAACTGTCCTCCCACACGGGCTGTCATTAAAACAGTGCTCGGTATGTCACAGATATTTTTGCTTCGTCTCCAAATAATTTGTTCTTCCAACTTAAAATTGTTTTCTTAATTTAATTTTTATTACCCCTTCCTCCACTACCCCACTTGGTATGCACTTTGCTCTGGGAGGCCGAGGGAAGGTGCTCCCTCTGCTCCAGCCCTAGCCCTCAAAGTTTAGGCAAAGAAGCCCCCAGATAGGCTGAGGCAGAGTCTTCCCTCTGCTTGCCTCCTCCTCCCCTTCCCCTTCTTGCCCCCACCTTCTGCTCAGCCCCCTCCCCGTCTTCCCTCCTCTTCTTCCCCTTCTCCATCTTCCTCCCTCCCCACCCCTGCCTGTCTCTCCTCCTCCTGCTGCTGGGAGCCTGGCCCCTGGCCTTGGGCATCCAGAACACACCAGGAGCTGAGATTTCCAGAGCCCACCATGGCCTGCAAGGGCCCCACTGCTGAGAAAGAGCCTATTTGGGTAACTGCTTGGCAGAAAGAAGTCCTCAGAAATGTGGGACACACGCAGGCCCAGAGCCTTGCTTACAGGCCCCGTGGGATGGTCAGAGAACATCCATCTCCCCAGCCGCTCTGGACCCTGCCTTTTGCTGGGGCAGCCTCCACGGAGCCCCTAGGAGTTCCCTGCATTACCACCCATGCAACCCCGTCTGGTGACAGCCATCCTGCCATCTGTAGTTCCCGGGGAGAGTCCGTCGCTGTTTTCTTCACGCAGGTATGGGGGGAGGGAGTGTCACAAATGAGATGAGTTCTTGCTCCCGCACTGGGGATGGCTTGGTAGGTACGGGGGAGACATAAACAAACACGGAAACAGACAAATACGTGAATGACTAAGATAACGCCAAGCTAAATGCGAGGAAGGAGCTGGAAGTCGGGGGGAGGGGGAGGAGAGAAAGACAGCTTTAGCCAGGGTGCTGAGGGAGGGCCTGGGTGACCCCGGGGTGGGCCCTAATGAGAAGAGGCACTCTGCAAAGACTATTCTAGGCGAAGGGAGGACCCACCGCTGGGCTGCGGAGCCACTGGGCCTGTCTGAGAGATAAGAAGGACGCCACGTGGTTGGATTCAGCGACCTGGTGGGCAGCGAGGAGGCAGCCAGTCACAGACCCCAGGCCCCTCGCTCCCCCATGGGCCAGGGGAAGATTTGGAAGGGTTTAGGTGCCCTGGAGAGCCACTGGAGGGTTGGAAGCAGCGGGTGATTTGTTCTCCCTGCGGTTGAAAACACTCACTCTGACTCACAAGTGAAGGATCGGTTGTGGGGAACAAGAGGGGCCAGGGTACCGACGCAGGAGGCCGGGGAGGGTGCGAGGGGGTCTTAGATCTAGCTCTTCTGTTGTGTCCGCCAGCTGCAGGCTTCTCACACCTCGCATGTCCAGAGCTCTACCAGCTCTAGTCCAGTCTCCTAAGACAAGGGACAGACCCCGTGGGGAGGCTAACACAGGGCAGGCCGCATAGTAGAGCCAAAGGAACACTTGCCGAATGTTCCAGATGCCTATATTCTAGGAAGGACTTCGTGTGCTTGGGAACTCCTTAAGAGTTCCCAAGGGATTTTAAAAGGATCTCCCCCACATACACCTTATTCTCCAGCCTCACTACCTCTTAAGTCCCGAGCTTCCGGTGGGGGGCTGTCTCACTGTTCCAAGCCTTCCTACATGTCCCTCATCTCTCTGAACACCCCCTGAGGATCTTCTCCCCAGAGTCCCTGGCAATCTCCTGATCATCCCTCAAGCACAGACATGTCACCTTCTCTGCTGAGTGTCCCCAGACTCCATCTCTCTCCCCGTCCCCTTCCCCTGCCACTAGGGGGAGTTCAAAGCATCCTGCTCCCAGGGACCCTGTACCCCCCCCCACCCCCCCACCCCCGCTGGCTGCCAGGGCCAACTGTCACTGCATGGTAATGATCTACTTGCTTGCATGTCTCCCTTGCAGAAGTGTGAGCCCCCAGAGCGCAGGGACTGGCCTCTCACACCAGCACTCTCTCCCTGTGCTCAGCTCAGAGCCACTACTCGGCAAGCATCTGTTGACACAGAACGTTTCCCCCTTAGTCATCCTTTCAGCTAAAAACCAACCTGTCTAATCCCATCTGCAAACCGAAGGCTGCTCCCCATTCAGGATCAACCCAGAGCAAAACCCACCTCCCCCGAGAAGTCTTTGATTTGGAAAGGTCCTTCGCTGCATCCTCTCGGTGCTGGGGCTCCCTGTTTCAATTCCCTGCCTCCCCAGAATATGGTTTCCCCCAAGTCTTCCTGCCTCTTCCCTTTTGTCCATTAACTGGTTCTGTCAATAATTATTCAGCCGCAGCTGAAATGCCATAGACTCCCTCCCTGAATGCCATTCCGGGGAGCTCCCACCCACCCACCCATTGTTAGGGTCTGCGTGCCGCCCGTGGTATCTTTCACTCACGTGCATGTTGGTTTGTTCATTGTATAGTCTTCCCAGGTCTGATGCGAGTTCCAGGAAGCAGGGCCTGGCCTGGCCTGTCTCGCTCATAGCTGCCTCCCTACCCAGGGTAGGCACCCGGGAATCATTCTGTAAGCAGATGACTCTGGAGTTCTTCCTATATCTGCATTGTTGCTATAGGCACCACGGCCCTTTTCCAAAAAGCACACCATCTGCATGAGGTCTCAAGACTGATGCCTTGGATAACTGGCCCACGGATCTGGGCAGTGCCCAATAAATGATATACAGGTGCTGTTAGCGGTGAAGCAGAGGAGAGCTGGGGGGCCGGAGCAGGAGAGCAGGCTTTGTGGACGGCATGAGGACAGGGGCAAGCTTTGGGCACCCCCCCTGCCAGGCCTTTGCCTGTCCGAAACACTGTACTCCAACTCTTCCTGACCCCTTAGCAACTCTGTTCGCCCTTTCAGTTCCAGTCATCCCTTCTCCAGGAAGCTTGCTCCTGCTCCACAAGCTCAAGGCGGTGGGGCCCTGGACCTCCATCTCCTGGAAGAGTGATCACACAGCTTTGGAACACACACACACACACACACACACGCACACGCACACTCACTATAAAGCTAGCTCAGTGAGGACAAGGGTGAGGTATGATTCAACTTCAGTTTCCTAGAACCTAATACAGTTCCAGGAACACAGTAGGTGCTCTGAAAGAATGGGTAAAATAAATGAAGATAAGGGCTTATTACCTTCCCTGATGGGCAAGGAACTCCCCAAGGACGGGCACCAGTTCCTTCGTTTATTCAGCGTGGCTTTATGGAGCGTGTACTCTGCTCTGGGCACTGTTCTAGGCTCTGGATTCTGCTGACAACAAGACGGACGAAGCTCCCTGCGTTCCAGGAGGTTACATACTGGCCGGGGGGGGGGACAGGCAAGACAAGTGAAGGAAGCAGAGGGATAGGCGAGATGGGGATCAGTGTGATGGGGAGCGGCAAGGCCGAGAAGGGGGCAGGCAGTGCTGGAACCACACGGTAGTCAGTATTGGTCCCCGCAGAGGGCTTGACATGGTGCCTGTGAGGTGACGGGCCCCCGTGGAGCCACCCCTCCAGCAGGACTTCAGCAAGTCTGCTCGCTTTCTTCTGAAACACCAACTTCTCTCTAATGGACCTATCCCATTGGCTTCACACATCTTGTTATTTCTAGTTTCCTAAAGGACTTTCTTCCTTCCCTCCACCCTCCCCCACCACTGCCCCACTTCCTGCTAACGAGCAGACCCTCTTTGCTTCCCGTCGCAGTAAAACTCCTTGTAGAAATGTTCTGGTTCATCTCTTCCTATTCTTTTTCTTCTTTTCTTCTTCTTTTTCTGACTTGATAAGCATTTCCTTTGCCGCCCCCATGCCTGGCACCTACGAGCACACTCACTGATTTAATCCTCCTAATGGCCTTGTGAGGTAGGTGGTCTCAGATTTGAAAATGGAGGCAAAGACGGGGCACCTGGGTGGCCCAGTCGGTTAAGCATCTGCTTTTGGCTCGGCTCGTGGTCCCAGAGTCCTGGGATCGAGCCCCACACTGGGCTCCCTTCTCCCTCTCCCTCTGTTTGCCGCTCCCCCCTGCTCATGCTGTCTCTCTGTCAAATAAATAAACAAAATCTTTAAAAAAGCGAGAGAGAGAGAAGAAAATGGACGCAAAGCGAGGTTAAGGAACTTGCCTGAGTCACACAGCTAGGAAGAGACAGAGGCAGGATTTGAACCCTGGCCGGCGGGAGTGCCGACCTGTGCTCTGTCAGTCACTGTGCCACACTGCCTCTCGGTGCCCCATTCTGTGACACTCGGGCACTGTTCCCTGGAATGTCTGGTCGGGGTCCCCTGTGGCTTCCCTGCTGCTGGATCCCATGCTGTCTGTCCTCTTCCTGCTGTCTCCGCAGCATTTAACACAGCTGCTCACTCCTATGCCTTCTTCGCCCGATCATGTGTCCTCACCTTTCTCTCCCTGTCCATGTCCTTTGCTGGCTTCTCTCTCCCCATCCTGGGCTGAGGGAGAGCCCAGAGCTGGGCCCTTCATCCTTTTTTCCATCTGCACTCACTCTGGGTCCTCTCGTCCCATCTCTTGGCTTGAGTACTCCGCACGTCCACTCCTGTGCTCGTCGTTCCCTGGCAGACCTCCTCCCAGCCTGCATCCAACAGAGTTCTTCCCAGGTGCGCCGCGGTAACTCCTAGACCTCTCAGAGCTGCCGTGCCCAAACTGTGCTGCTTTCCTCCCAGCATCAGGCGTGGCCCAAACCCACTTGGCCCATCCTCCTTGTGGAAGGAAAACACCTGCCTTTCAAGTGCTCAAGCCCAGAGCCTTAGAGTTGCCCTTAACCCCTCTGCTCTTCTCCCACCCTGCATCCCATCTGTCCAGGACTTCTGCTGACACCCCTCAGAGCACACACACCACCTGACCATTCCTGGTCATCTCCGCCCCCACTGTGGGTGGGGGTCACTGTCACCTCTGCCTGCCTGAACGTCCTCCTGATGCCCCCCCCCACTTGCATCCTTGATCCCTTATCTACTCTCATTACAGGAGCCGACACGACCCTGTTACAACCTGAGTCACAGCATGGTTTTCTGCCATCAGAGAGTTCTGATGGCTCCCCCTCTCACCCAGAGGCAAAGCCAGAGTCTTTGTGGCATCCTGTATTCGGCCCCCGAGAGCCCCTCAGAAGTCTTGGGCTTCTCCTTCCTGCTGCCTCGACCTTCCAGGAATGCTCCCACCTTAGGACTTTGTCCTGGGCTGTCTCCATTGCCTGAAAGCCTCAGCCCCAGATGCCAGCTCCCCACTAAATGTCACTTTTGGAGGGCAGCTGGCCTGACCTCCCAGGCTTCTGACTCCCCCTTGCTCCGTTTTGTGGGTCCCTTTGCACCTTTGAACATATGGTGTGGCTGACTCCTTGAAGTAAACCTCCCCTCCTAGAATGTGAGCCCCCTGCCTCGGGAGCAGGACCCTTTGCTCTGTGCCGCGTTATTCTAAGCACCAGGGAGAGACACCGACAGACCAGTGCTCTTGAAATGCCTGTTGAGTGACCCACTGGCGAAACAGACCTCTGTTATATATGGGGTGACATTGGTGACCTGACCCGGGGGGCAGCGGAGTGCCGAGCACAGCCGAGCAGCCACACTGCCTCGGTTTACCCAGACGGACCCCTTCCACCGAGGTGGACACAGAGCCCCACTCTGCAGAGCGCCAAAGCAACCTCTGAGCCCCCTCCCCCCCGCTGCTGTGGGGACACGACAGAGGATGGCTGTGTGTCAGCAGGCCAGCTGCCAGTGGGTGGCAGGGAGGGGGAGGGGCTGCCTGGGGACTTGAGGAACTGGAGGGCTTCTGCTCTGTCCGGCCCATCTTCCTGACCCCAGGGCCCTCTACCGGCTACCAGAGCCTCCTCCTCTCTCTTCAAATGGGCCTGTGCATCTTTCTGCTGCTCCTTCTCCCTTCTCCCTAGAGCCTCCCCGCCGCAGAGCTCTCTGTCTCTCTCTGCTTTTAGGTTTCTCCGTATCTGGGTCTCTGTGTCACCGTCTGTTTTCTCCTCCATACCGCCTCCCTCTCCCCTTGTCCGTTTTCTTCTCTGAATTCTCCCCTTCCGTGCCTGAATCACCACCTCCCTCCCGCCCTGGCTTCTTCTCTTGGCCTCTGGCCTTTTGGGGGGAGTGTTCTGTCCAGGGGCGAGTCCATATCTCTTCCTTCTTGGCGCCTGGTACGTGTTTCCATCTGCGATGATTCTGGCTGAGCCTAGCCGGCGGTGGGTCCCGGACCTTTCAATGCCCCCGCCCTCTCTCCGGAGCTGGCCCTGCCGACGCTCTGGCCCTCCCACCCCCATCACCTGGGGTGACCTTGTCCCAGCCCCACAGTGTTGGCCTGTCTGATGCCCCACAGCCTTTGCCAGGAGTTGGGACTTTCTTGCTTTTCACCTGGGTGACCCTCTGCTAATTTTCTGAGGCTCCTGTGTAAATAGGTTCCTTGGGAAGGTCCTCTCTGAATTATAACTCCTTCCCCTTGGGCCGGAACTTTCCATTCCCAGATCCTCCAAAGCGATTCCTTCTCTGTGTTAAGGCCCTCCCACTTTCCTCTTTTCCAGCCAACGTTTCAGATAACTACTTAAAAACTGAGCCCCAGTCTGTTTTGCATTTGCTTTGATTCAGCAACTTTTAAATCTGGTGTATGTGTCGGCTCTCCCTTTGCCCACCTGCAGATGTTTACCCCTGCTAGTCCGTGATGGAGGGATCATGGGGCACATGAGGGCTCCTCTCCTTTTGGGGGTATGTTTCACTTGCAAGTATCGTCAGGGACTTGAAGGCAGCAGAGCAGGGCTGTCTGGGCCCTTAGAAGAGGCTGAGAAGAATTAGGTGTGTTTTCTTTTCCTCTCTCCCCACCCTCTCTTCTTCCTTCTCTAGTATGATCCCTGCTTAATTGTCTGTTTTTGTCATTCTCCCTTGGAAAGACATCCTTTCCTTCCCTCTTCACCCCACCTACCAGAGGGGCATTTGCTGGAAGCTTGTTGAATACTTAAATGGGATCCTGTCTGTGATGGGGGCTTTGGGAATTGGAGGACAATAGTAACTCGGGATTTGTGGGGACAGTCGGCCTCTGCAGGCAGACGGGGCAGCTCACAATGCCAGGAAGTGTTTCCCATCGGCTCACACCCCTGTGACTTCTAACTGACACTGCTTCCACCAGAAACTCCAATTTTGCTCCCAGGTACATATGAGCAGGAGCTTACTTTCCTCTCTCTCCATATAATCACTCCTTGGCTTTCTCACAGGCCCGGAGCTCATCTTCTTCCAGGATGATGGTGCATTAGGCTGCAGGAGTTCCCCCATCGCATTGTGGGCAGGCAGTGTTTCCACTGCTCTTGAATGCCGCCTGTGACAGGCAGCTTACTACCTTTTGGTGGTAGGCTCGCTGGTTGGGAATATATGTTGGGGTTACACGGATGCACCGTAAATGGCTTGTGTTACCTCCACGAAGGTTCGGTGTCCCCTTTTCTTAAAAGGACAATGAAGAGAACAGCTTTTCAGGGTGTTGTGAAAAGTCAGGGAGGAAATGGAGGGAAAGCGTTCCTCACAGTGCCTGATGCTTTGTAAGTGCTCGGTGAGCGTTCGCTATTTTATTAAAGGCAAAGGAAAGGAAATTGGCCTCCCAATAAGTTGAAGAGGACTCACCCTCGCAGCCTGCAGCCATATATACAAAAGTCATATAATCCCTCCTGCATAGGACAACCCTGCAGATGTCTGAGGACAGCTTTTGTGTCCCTTCTCAATCATCTCTTCTCTAATTTAAGGATCCCTGGTTTCACCACCTATCCCTCATACCTTTCATGATTTTCAGGCCCCTGGCCATCTAGGTCACTGTCCTTTGTACTCACTTGCCAATGCACTTCCAAAAATACAGCCTGGGGAAGCGAAGGTACGGCTGTGAGTCTGGTCTGAGCTGCCCGGGGTACAGAGGGCACCCTTTAGCCCTTGATCTGGGTGCCACAGATAGTTAAAGCCAACTAAAAACTGTGGCCAACTAAAAACTCCTGATTTTCACGTGAATCTCTTGTCCTCTTGTCAAGTCTGCTCATGTACTGGCCGAGTTAATTTTTTGAACTAGGGCAGGATGGATGTTGTGCCTGTTCAACTGCGTTGTATTTATTTTGGCCCCAAATGTAGGTCGAAAATCTGTCTTAGGTCTTTTTATCTTAAAATCTCTTAAATTACTTAAATTCAGTGAATAGATAATACATTTCTATATTTAGAAGTCAAATAACAAGGTAAACTGTCAAGAGTTCCCACGCCACCCCATCTGCCCAACCCCCTTCTCCCCACATAGGTGGTCCACATGCCCGGTGTCTCGTGTTCCCTCCTGGGTTTTCTTTACACGGGACAAGCCCATATCAGTGCTGGCTCTTGTGTATCGCCTGCTTCTTTCACAAACGACAGCCTGGGGACACGCTGCCTGAAAGCTTTGCATTTCTCACCTAACAATGTCCGAGACCCTTTTGAATCTCCAGTCTTTTATCTGACATAGCTTGTATCTACCAGACTTAAGGCATTTGTGCACAATGTAAGCATGTCCTCAACGTCTTCATCCACGTTGCTGATAGAAACATATGGAGCCCTGGAGCCTGTCACTATGGCTATGCCCCAGGCTTCTGTTCAACCAACTGGGCCAATTCCCAGTCCATTTTTCTCCTTCTTCTCAGGAATAATGTACAAGTGTGTCCAATACCTCACTAAAGAACTAGGTACATGGAGGCTTCTTGACTTCATCAGTCTGCAACAGTGGTTCGCAACCAGAGATCTTCCCCCAGGGGACATTTGGCGATGTCCAGAGACATTCTCAGTTATCTCTGTGTGTGTGTTGAGGGTGGGGATGTGGCCACTGGCATTTAGCAGATAAAGGGTCGGGGGCAGGGGAGGGGGCGGCTAAACAGCCCTGTGCCCCCCCCATACACACACAACAAAGAATTATCAGGTGTAAATGTAGTACCAAGATTGACCTAGACCCTGACCTAGAACCTTACCAAAGTACAAACACTCTTCAAGATTAATTGGGTGCTATCTGGTCTGAATGAATCTTGTCGGTTCTTAATTACCATTTGGCAAAAGCCACATGGACACACAATTCTTTTTGGCAAGAGAGACTCCTCTGATTGAATGAAAAGTCATCTAGACTCTCTACTCTCATTTAGACAATCTCCAGATTAGGGGGGTGCTCCCCCCATGGGGGAATAAGGCCCTCCCGGGCTTTCCTGTTCCTTGGCGATATCTCAGTGTGGGAGTTTCTGCTCTAGAGTTTTCTCTCCTTTTTCTGGGACTGCCCACATTGCTGGTGAGGACTTCCATTCTGGCTTCTCTCCCTGCAGTGCCTCCTGCCCCAGCCAGGAACGGGGCAGAACCTCTGCAAAGTGAGGGAGTCTTCTAGAAATGTCAGTGACAAGGGGACAGGCACAGGAGAATAGTTGTCTTTCCCTCTTTAGGTGTGCCCATTTCTCACTTAGAGAGGTGTCAGTGTCCTCAGACATCTCAAAAGCTTCGACAAATGGGGGGAAAAGAAAAGCAGCCCCCATATCATTTTAGAAGTCTGTCTAAAGAGAATTGAGTTGAAGCTTTAAAGAAGAAGTTTTAAAGAAGGAGTAGAGCCCAGTGTCCCGCATCCCCCACGAAGACCGTGGTGACCAGAGCTCCCAGCCAGGAATGGTCCATCTCCCTGTTCAGTGAGCTCCTGTTGTATCCAGAATGTGGCTAGGGTCCTCTTCATTCAGGGGTAAATGGAATGTGGACTGAGCTCTAGAAGAGCTTGCAAGAAGCAAAATCTGTGCAGCGGGAAGGCATGAACTTGGGAGGGATCTGCATCCGAATCCCACAGAGGTGGGGAGACTGTTAACTGGCCACAGGGCTTAATGCCCAAGGTATCAGCTTCTCCTCTATGAGAATGGGGATAACAATAGCTAGCTCGTGGGTGGGTAAATGAAATGAGAATAAGCATGTGAAATGCGTCATGCTCATAGTAAGGGGTCAATACTGTAGTTATTATGGAGCACTCTAATATCCTAGTGCAGATTTTCGACACAGAATCTGATAAGCACTCAATAAAGGCACAAACAAAGGACAACGGATACATAAAGGAAGAGTCATTGAAGCAGCCAAAGTGTTTTTGAAGAACAGTGAACTTGGAATTGTTGCAAGAGCCGGCTTTCAGTCAGTCCCTCCCCCATCACTCAGTCGCTGTGTCCGTATGGATACTTGCTGTATCTCACCTCTGTTTCTCTGTCTGTAAAACGGAGTTGGGAGGACCTACCCGAACAGCAGTAAGTATTAAGTAAGTCTGCAGTTATTTTGAGTCTGCCGTTGAGCTTCCATCAGTGAGACCTCTTGAAACAGGTGGCATCTTATCGGAGCCCAGAAGAGCGAGGAGGTCGGTCGTAGCGGCAAAAGGACAAAGATTTGAGCAAGGCAGGGGCTCCTGAATGTTTGTGGGAACTCTCCAAGAAGGAGGAACATAGGCTTTGAGTGTCAGACAGATGTTGGTCAAGTTGGCGGCGTCTCGAAGGCTCAGTTTCTTTGTCTGCCAGTGGGCAGATGTGAGCAGTCAGTGAAGGGATGGATGAGAATGCTTAGCTGGGCGCCCGGCATGTGGGAAGTGCTTCATGGGCCATCACTGTGGGACCCGCGGCCAGGGGCTTGATCTGGGCACTGTCCAGGAGGGCTCGTGGTCCTCAGATCAAGGAGGAGGCCAGTAGTTTGGGCACAGGAAGCCATCACCGGCTTTTGAGAAAAGTGACATGATCCAGACTATTTTAGGCTAACACGTGGCAAGTGTGGCGGGGAGGCTGGTGAGGGGGGCGCCTGGAGCACGGAGACCAGTTGGCCCAGGAGACTGGGCTGCACTTGAGGTTTTATTCTTCCTTTGCTGTGGACTCGGGAGCAAGCGGCAGAGACTCAATGGAGCCTCAGGCTCACAGCTGGGCTGGGCCCAGGTCCCGCGGCTGGGGGCTCCGAGTTCCGGCCCCTCCCTGGGGCTCTTCCACCACCCTCACCAGCTCCCTATGACAGCTGCGGCTCCCACCCCCAGTCCCTGTTTGGAGCAGTGATTAATACAGGTTTAAAATAATCTTTGTCTTCTCCCTTTGTCCGCCCCCAGCACAGCCGCTGCTCTCCTCCCATCCCCCACCCCTCGGGGGCCACACCTCGGACACCAGCCTCAGGGCAGCTTGGGCCTGGGGGACTGCCCTGGGCCACTGCCTTCCCGCACTGCCAACTCAGGAGGCCCCAGGCCCAGGGCAGACTCCAGAGCTTCGCCTCCAGGCCCCTTCTTGGCCCGGGAGCCTGCAGGGGTCTGTTCCACAAGGGTCCTGAGCCAGGACTGGGCGACACTAGCAAGAGATGATCTCTCCTTGCTAATGCTGCCTCTAGAAGCATAGGGACCCTGCCTGATGGACATACAAACTGGAGGCACGAGGCCCTGCCTCCCTCCAAGGTGAATGGTGGTCAGTTCTTCCGCACTTAATGGGCACGCACCCCTGTACCTCAGTTTCCCCATTGGGTCCTCTGGCTTTTTCTCCTTCCCAAAGAACATTTTTTTCATTTCCTCATTGATGCTTGTAAGTGGAAGGCATGGATAATGTCATCCCATTAAACCCATGAAGAAAATCAAAGCTCAGAGTGGGTAGGTGGCTTCCCCAAAGGTCAGAGCCAGAAACAGAGTGCAGGGGACAGTCCCC
Organism: Spilogale gracilis; assembly: GCA_004023965.1. Classification (NCBI taxonomy): domain Eukaryota; kingdom Metazoa; phylum Chordata; class Mammalia; order Carnivora; family Mephitidae; genus Spilogale; species Spilogale gracilis. The sequence goes on along the minus strand of PITA01002264.1, from coordinate 73,665 downwards.
AAAGCAGCAGCTGTCTCTCCTGGAACAGCCCACCCACCGGCCTCCATTCAGAGCTGCTGGGTCTCCATTCATATTTCTCCAGTACACCAGGGCACCAGTTAGACCCTTCCCTCTCTTCCTCTGCCTGGAATAAAGTATGCGTAGTCTGAAAATGAGCAGACAGCAGCCCCTTTAGAGCCATGTGACTGAGGCGAGCACTGCTTTTGTCTTGCCCCAGCCATGTCTGGTTAGATTCAGGGAAGGACACGTGGGCCCATGGACAGGGCCAGACGGAGGAGGGTGGGTCAAAATGGGAATTATTAAAATGCGAAGTCACGGAATGCAAAAGGACATCTGGTACACCTCCGGTATTTTACAAAGAGGGAAACTGAGGCCCAGAAAGGGGCAGGGGGGCACTGGGAGCCTCACAGTTGCAGAATGGTTGGCGCTGTGCCCTGCCTGCTCCCAGAGGCTGCCCTGGACTGTCCCTATGTCATGTGAGGTGCAGATGCTGCCGGCACGGTCTCTCCCTCCTGGCAACCTCGGAGGTGACTTTGTGTAAAGAGAATTTGTTCCTGTGCCCTGGCCTCCTCTCCCCCAAAAGGCACACAGTAGGCAGAGTCGGGGGGGGGGGTTAGGAAGGCAAGTCACATGTCAGGTGATGGGGGAAGCTGTCCCAGGGTTACATCTGAGAAATGGGACGAGAGAAGCCGCGTGTGGGCAGCCAGTGAGGCTTCAGCCGGCGCGGCCCTGGACGGGTGCCCGCTTGCTTGCCAGGCTGAACTGTGCCTCGGAGAACACAAAAGGCCCTTTCCGCGTTCTGTCTGGTGGGAGAGAGCTGATGAGCTCACGCCCGTGCTCAGACAGAGCTGACAAATGCCGAGTTAATCCCAGATCGCTTGCTCGGGATTAAAAAAAAAGATGGAGGTGGGGAAATGTGTCACTTTGGGTAGGAAAGGGAGACAGGAGTGTGTCTGATGGCCTGCATGGAGTCAGGCTAAATATTTAATGTTCTTGACAGGGACCTGGAGAGGGCCGTCCCTCTCTCTAAACAGTGACACATGGGGCTCCTGGGCGAGGAGACAGCACTGCTTCCAGCTGCCTCTTGGGGAAAAGGCAGAGAAGGGGGCCCCGTTGGGAAATGCAGCTGAGGACCAGGGAGGAAAGGGCCAGTGCCGCCCGAGACTGGGGGCAGAGAGGGCTGGGGCCAACGGAGAGCTCCCTTTATTAAAAAATAATGGTTCATTCTTTACATTTGGGATAAAAACCTGTTGTAATTACCTAGCAGTGGGAAAGCAATTTCCAAGCAGCTTTATTGTTCGGCTCCCCAGCCAAATGTGCAACGAAACTTCCGCCCCGGGAATAGCAGGACCGAAGATACACAGCAGTAACTATGATATTTAAATGTTTCCACAGTAGAAATTTCAATAAGGTTTAAATGAGCCATAAGTTGATTTCTCTCTGGATTATTTTTTTCCTCCTCCTCCTTTATTACTTAAGACATTGTGCTCCTACCCCGTATTTATACAGCACTAGCAAAGAAGTCCCAGCAGGAAACTTCAAAACGTTAAGTTACCACTCGGAGGGCCTCTCTCCTAATCCGTGCTCCTAATCCCGAGGAGATGGGTACCTTCCATCCACCCAGGACACCAGCCAGGTGAGCTTGAGGCCATGGGGTGTCACCCTAGAGCCCGAAGGCGCCCCAGTGGATTCAGCCGGGGTTGGTTGAACTCTGCTCAGAGCCCATCAGTTATTGCCAGTGTATAAGCCAGTGAGAGTAGATAAGCTTCCATAACTCAATGTATAATTTCTTGACAGTTGAGACCACGCCTCCAGTATCCCCTTGCTGAGTCTAGGTTGGGCAACGAGCGTGGCAGTGCGTACTACCTGAAACCGGCGTGTTTCTCATCTCCCTCTATTTTTGGCATATGTAAATTTCCTTGACTCCCAGGCAAGTTCTAGGCTTAGAGGGGGAGAGGAAGAAGGGTGCGCTATTTCACCAACCTATAAATACGTAATAATAGTGTGTGGTGCTCCTATAGACACTTTGCTACCCTAGCCATATACATATATATACATATACATCAGTTCATTTGATCCTTACGATAACCCCAAGACTAGTTACCGTGGCTGTCATCCCATTTTTCAGATGGGGAAAGCTGAGGCACAAGGAGCTTGAGTAGCTGGCCCCAGATCTCCTAGAGCCGGTCAGTATCAGAGCTGGGATGGACCCAGACCGTGGGCGCCGTGCTCATCCTCCCTGCCTCTCCAGTCCATCCCTGGAGTCGCCCACTCAAGTCTGCGTTGCTGAAACATTGAATTGCCTTAGAATCTCAAAAGTATTTGAGATCTTCCGGAGGAGCCAACACTGGAGTAAATGAGTGGGAAGCTCCTGGTGATACCTTCCTCTGAGACTTTGAGGGGCTGCTGAGCCTTCATGTCTGCGTGAGAGCCTCTCCTCCCGGCAGCACGAGACTGGCAGAGACAGCCCCCCGAAGGCAACCATTGTCTTCTCCAGACTATCCTTGAGTCTGGACACCCATCTGCAGGCTTCTCTCTGCACGGCCGAGATAAAGCATGTTCAGACTTTCACACCGTATGGTTCTTTTCAGCCCTTGCAGTACATACAGAGCGGGGAAAGAATGAAGAGCTCTGAGTATGGGCTTTAATTTCAAGCTTTGAAAACCAGGCCGTATCTAGGAATACTTGGCCAGAAAAAGTGCCTCCGTGCTGAGTTTTCTGCTCAAGGCTGCATTTCAGGGGCCATTAGAGTAATCCCTGGAAGCGGAGAGGCAAGACTTTAAATGCATTGACTTGGAACCTTCCTTGCACTTGGCTCATACAATTATGGAGGCTGAGAAGTCCCATGATCTGCAGTCTTCAAACTAGAGGCCCAGAAGTGCTGATGGATGGTTCCAGTCGGAGTCTGAAGGCCTAAGGACCAGGGCAGGTGAGAGTGTAAGGTCAAAAAGAGTCGCTGCCTTCAGTTCAAGTCCGAAGGCCTGACAAGACTGTTGCCCCAGTTCGAATCATCAGACACAAGGAGTTTTTCCATAATTTGTGGGAGGGTCAGCCCTTTTTTCTATTCAGGGCCTCAGCTGATGGGATAAGGGCCAGTCATGTTGCAGGGGGGGGGGGGAGGTAAATCTGCTTTACTCAGTCTACCGTTCAGACGTTACTCTCATCCAAAAATAGCCTCGCAGACATAACCAGAATGATGTTTGACCATGACTTTAGGTCCCACTCAAGTTGACCCATAAAATTAGCCATCACAGTGTCCCTGCCTGAATGCACGGAGCCAGTTCCTCATTCTTTACCCCTTGCCCTCCAGCTGATGTTGTAGGAGGCAGGAGTGTGTGGAGTCTGCTTGGAGCGTGCTATTGGCTCCCCTAACGAGGTTGTCCTTTCTGTTCGCTTCCTGCATGTGCTATCTTCAGTAGCCAGCTGTGTGGGTTCCAGCACGAGCCTGTGACCATGGGAGGGCCTCTCTCCCCTTCTTACCCCCTTCTTTACCTCCCCCAGACCCCACACTATCAGGAGCAGTGGAGCAGTATCCACACATAGGTTCTGCCTTGTCATAGTCTTGGCCTCACCCCTGCACCTGCTGGACTGGGGGGGGGGGCTGCTGGAGGGGGGTCTCCGCTTGGCTCAAGCTCTGAGCTTGTGCTGACTTGAAGCCCTGTGTCTTATTAGGCATAAGAAGGCCGCATTGTGGCTGGCACGAGGGAAGCTCGTTTCACACTCTGGGAAATGGGACTCAGCAAAGGGACAGGAAGAGGTTTCACATACATGCTTCTCTGCCTGCGAGTCTGGAAGTTGGCGGTGGCCACAAGCCAGAGGAGATAAGTCCCAGTGTCTCTTTCTAGTAACCCGAGACAGCAGTGAGGCTTGTCCAGGGCTACTGTGGTAGGCACACCCCGTCCTGCATCTGGGTCTACCGGCCGCGTGCCCTTGGGCAGGTCCTTTCCCCTGGCCATGCCTTTGCTTCCTTGTTTGAGAAAAGATGAGACTAATAATACCACTTACTCTAGAGCAGTGTGCTGGTGGGGACTAGATGAATTTGTATATATTTAAATGGTTTTTATAGAAGGAATTTGAGAAGCAGGGTGGGGGTCGTAGCGAGGTAAGGAGGGAAAAAAATCAAACAAGATGGGATTGGGAGGGAAGCAAACCCTAAGACAGTCTTGATCTCAGGAAACCAATTGAGGGTTGCTGGAGGGAGGCGGGAGGGAGAGAGTGGCTAGGTTATGGACATGGGGGAGGGTATGTGCTATGGTGAATGCTAAGAACTGTGTAAGACTGATGATTCACAGACCTGTACCCCTGAAGCCAGTAATACATTATATGTTAATAATAAAAAAAATAAAAAATAAATGGCTTTTAAAAATGCCTGGCACATGGTAAGGGTTCCCAGAACGTTAGCAATTATTAATATCCATCGGCCTCCTTTTGCTTCCTGAGATTTAGGGATGCGTTTTTCTCTAGTGGAATATACAAAGCCACTTTAAAGTTTGGGGCCGCCGCACCCCACCCTCCGCCCTCCATTCCCCATCCCCATCGCCACCAAATGATGTGTACTCTGGGGAAATGAACTTATTCACTCTACAGGAAGGTCAACGATTCTTTCCCGCTGCTCTCACTACATGTCATGAGGCTGTGAGTGCCCACAGCGACGGGCTTGGTGGGTTTGGAATAATACGTAATGTGTTCCATTCTTAGACATCTCCAGCCTGGGTCCTGACAAAGAGCTTTGGATCCTTGGTACACAAGCTAGAACCGCGTGTGTTAACCCCTGGTCCCCCTACTTGCATCGTCTTCCTTTGGCCCTCCTCACTCCCTCTGATCACATCAAAAGTGAAGGATCTACTCCTTTCCTGCAGGCAACTCAGGGTGTCTTCTCTTGGCCTCCCCATCCCCAGGCCCCACCCCGACTTTTCGCATGCGTGCACACAGACGGGCACCCTGTGGACCCCGGTTCGAGGGAGCTTCAAGCATTTTTGGGGACAGGCAAATGTAAGAAATGGAGAAACCTCATTCCCCTGTCTGCTAGAGCCACTGCATGGAGACCCGCGGTTTTACTGCCCACAGGTGTGGTTACTTGCAGTGATCTCTGGTCCAGAGCCATATGACCCTTCTGCTATGGCATCAGAAGGTCAATAGTAGCCCAGTCCGACGTCACAATGCCAAGGTCATTCACCTCACTTCTCACGTAGGCATTTTATCATCTCACATCATCACGAGAAGAAGGGTGTGTATGGGGCAAGGAGATGTTTTGAGAGAGAGATCACATTCATGTCACTTACAGTATATTGTTATAAACACTATTCGTGGGCGCCTGGGTGGCTCAGTGGGTTAAAGCCTCTGCCTTCAGCGCAGGTCATGATCTCAGGGTCCTGGGATCGAGTCCCACGCCTGCTTCCTCCTCTCTCTCTGCCTGCCTCTCTACCTAGTTGTGATCTTTCTGTCAAATAAAATCTTACAAAAGAAAACAAACAAACAAACAAACAAAATCACTCTATTCTTTTCACAGTCATTGCCCTTCATCTCTTACTGTGCCCAATTTGTGAATTGAACTTTATGAAACAGAGACAACTTATAAGTTTGGTGCATGGTGGGCACTTTTTTTGTTGTTACTTAAATTCTTTTTTCAGTGTTCCAAGATTCATTGCCCATTCCCCACACCCAGTGCTCCATGCAGTTGGTGCCCTCAGTACCGGTGGGCACTTTTTTAAGTGCACATGAACGAGTGAGGGAATGAATGAACAGTAGAGCCCTGGGACAGGATCCCAATCAGTTCAGGAGAGGTGGAGCCATCCTGCCTGGAAAGAGAAAGATGGTGAGGATCCGAGGGTCCTGGGAGTGGAGGGGTGAGGGGAGACAGGGTGGGCAGGGCTGGCGCGGTGTGTGAGTCGGACCAGGGAGTGAGTGTTGAAAGCTTTATCTCCTCCCTCACTTCTGGGCGGGACACACAGTTTCCCATCTTCCTTCCTCTTTCTGTAGATTTCCGTCTTCTCATCTTCCTCCGCTTATCTTGCCTTGTCTGCTTCAGGAAGAGCATGGTCGAAAGATGGAGAACAAAATCTGTCTCTTCCCTACCCTTCAGTGTCTGAAAATAGTAAACAACCCCCAGATCACTTTTCCCCTGTTTTGGAGTGAACCTGCCTGGTTTCGTATTACATGGGCTGGAGTTAAAATCCACTCATAGGAGTGGCCTGGAAGTAGAAGTGGTAGATACTGGGGCTTCCACCGTGGGAATGAAAATTGGTCTAAAGAGGGGTTAGGGGCGCCTGGGTGGCTCAGGTGGTTAAGCAACTGCCTTCGGCTCAGGTCATGATCCCAGAGTCCCGGGATCGAGCCCCACATCGGGCTCCCTGTTCGGTGGGAAGCCTGCTTCTCCCTCTCTCACTCCCCCTGCTTGTGTTCCCTCTCTAGCTGTGTTTCTGTCAAATAAATAAATAAAATCTTAAAAAAAAAAAAAAAAAAGAGAGGGGCCAGGAGGTTCGGTTAGCTACACACCGGGCTGGACCCAGAGCAGCCCCATAGGAGCATGGAGAACCTCTTAAGCGCTCAGCTCATGCTGGCCTTCAATTGCCTGGGTCTCTGCTCACACGCAGTGTGGCCTTTGGAATTATAGAGTGTCCAAACTGGAAAGGATCATTTCCCAGGTGTGCAAACTGAGGCCCGGGCAGGGCAAAGGACTCACCCAAGAGCACAGTGCAAGTCAGGAGTAGGGGTCCAGGCTGAGGGTCACTCAGAAATACCAGCTTAGTGGCTCTCATCTACGGGCTGGCAACTTGGCCTAAGGAAGAAAGAGATCTGGGGGCTAGTTTACCTGCCCACTGAGCGGTGAACTGCCTCGGTCTGTGTGTTTTTGATCTTTACTGCCGGGTCTAGTACCTACATCTGAGCAGGGAGGTAAACAGCAGAGAAGCTCGCTGGCCCTGTTTCTCCCTTCTCTCCATGAACATCCATCAGCCACAGTTTCATGTTGAATGGGGCTGCGAGGAACTTCAAGGCTAAGATTATTACATTTTGTACATTACACTTCTGCCAGAGAGCTAAAAATACCCTCCTGTGGTTGCTAAGTGCAGGTCTAATGGTTTTCCTTAGAGGAAAGAATGGGATTCTAGTTTCTGTGAATCCAGAGGCTCTGTGTCCAGGAGCCGGTTGTATAGCACTCCTGGTGGAAGAGAATCTAGGGACAGGCCCAGAATTCACTTCTCCTGAACATCCGGGTAAATCTCCAGGGACCAGTGTCCACAGAGGTTGCGGACCCCTGGGAGGAAAATAGAAGTGGCTGGAAGCTTCCATGGAGAATTTTCCTTGATCTGCAGACCCTCCTCCCTTTGGACTCTGGCTTTCTGAATTTTCATTCTTGGAGCTATCACTCTTATTTGTGCACAATGGTTCATCCCCACAGTAGCCCCTACAGTGCATAGATTTTAAGGGGAAAGAGACAGATCTAGGGCAATCGAGCAGGATCTTAGCAACAGCTTACCTGCCTTCCTGGAGACCTGGTTAAGGGGCCTAGGCTATCTTTCGCTTGATATAAATTAGTACCAGACTTCCCCAGCACACTGCCCACCTCCTCTCACCAGGAACAGCACTTCCTTGGACTACAGACAAAGCATTGATTTCTGTTTTACCCAAAACATCAGAACTCCTAAATCCAAGGAAGTTTTGGGGTTTGGATTGAGCTGAGAGGTCGTCTTGGGGATCCACACACTGCAGTCCTCACCAGCTCCTAGAACCGCTTCAGACCCTTTCTTTGGGAAGCATGTCCCAGGCCATAGGCACCCTATTGCCTCTCTGGACCTGAACTGTCTTCTCAGGGCACTGGGTTCCTGCTCTGGAGGCCAATGCCATGGTGTCCTCCTCCCCACTGTCTTGGATGCCGACATTCACCTGAAGTTCCCTTTCCTGGCCCTGGCTGATGAGTGGCCCCGGAGGTGGTGACAAGGGGACTTGTTGGCCTGGAGCAGGGTGTTTGAAGTGATGTTGCAGCAGCTCACAAAGGAGAGGCCCTGGGGGCTGGTTAGATGACCCTGTGCCCATGGGGTTGTCACTGGCTGCCAAGCAGAGAGCTGTGTGCTCGGAAGAAAGGGCACGTGTGTCGTTGTTGAGGGGACTGGTTTTCTCTCGCTCATTTTGTTCAGGGGAGCACAGATGAGCTCACCCCTTGCTTAGGCAATGCTTATAAATGCAGAGTTCGTCTTAAACTCCTTTCTTGGAAAAAAAAAAAAGAAGAAGAAGAAGGAAGTGGGACAACAATTCTTTATGAGTAAGAACTCTAAGATCTCCCTTGACTCACAGCCCTTGGCTCTAAAATGCCTTACATTCTCCCTTAAAAATCGATCCCGCCTTCCCAAGATGGCTGTCTGCCCCCTTGGTAGAAGGTGGACCCTTTCAAGAATGGACAAGATGCTCCAAAGGCAATTCTCCTCGCAAAAAATGAACTTCCTGAAGCGTCTTAAGTAAAGCAGCAGCTCAGTCCCAAGGTGAATATTCTTTTTTTTTTTTTTAAGATTTTATTTATTTGACAGAGAGAAACACAGCCAGAGAGGGAACACAAGCAGGGGGAGTGAGAGAGGGAGAAGCAGGCTTCCTGCCTAGCAGGGAGCCCGATGTGGGGCTCGATCCCGGGTCTCCGGGATCATGACCTGAGCCGAAGGCAGTCGCCCAACCAACTGAGCCACCCAGGCGCCCCCCAAGGTGACTATCCTGAAGGAAGAGCACACTTGTATGTTCTCAGGTGTTTGTTAACACACCCTTCTGACTCGCAGCCCCTTCTCGTTGGTTCCCTCTGACAGGGCAAGGGGTAGGGTGATTCATTCAAAATGGTGGGTAACCAAGTAACCAAAAAGCTCACTGCTGCTGGACTTCAAAGGCGTGGTAGGACAGGTAGATATTGTCCGTATCCTGCAGCACGCTTGCCTCCCTGATTACGTTTTGCTTCCACCAGCATGGAAATGAGCTGGCTGCCTTTGAGAGCACACCAATTAATGGGGCGGTCGAGCTGCTCGGAAGCTTTGTAGGTGAGCGGAGCAGCAGGGAAAAGCTCACCGGATTCCACCGCTTCGACAGGCTGCTCACCTAGTGCGCAATCCACCTGGGTATCATCGAGTGTTGGCTCTGATCAGATTCATCAGCAGCCCGAGAATGAAGCCTACCCCCTCATCGCCACCCCCGGCCAGTTCTCCCTTCTCCCCGGCTCGTGCCAGATATTTCGTGAATCTTGAGTACCAGCGGCTGCCAAGCACGCAGCTTTGCCTCGGTGGCAAGGGGGCTCATCTATATTCACATATGAACCATACTTCCCAGTGAATTTCAATAACTTGGAAATGGGCATTTAGCAGCTGGGAAAGCAAAGGCATATTAAGTGCTCAAAACAAATCTATAATAAGCATCTGCTTCTAAGAGACCCTCTCCAGCCAGATGCCCTGGGCCTGACTGGGGCTCTGGGAGGGGGGTTCAGCTGCACAGTAAAATATACATAGCCTGTCTTTCCAGGTGGAGCGGGCAGCATTCCCCCCCCCCACCCCCACCCAACCGTGGAACGGAGCTGACCCACACAAGCAGTCTCTCACTCATAAAGTAGAATTTCCAAGCCAGACTTCATTCTGTCCACAGTCCCCTGCCCCCAAGTGGGGCTACTGGTTTAAGACTCCTCCTCCAGGAGGTCTTCACGTGGTAATTCCTGTCACTTGTCACACCGCACATGGCTTGCACCGCATGCCGCACCACCACCTGGTTTATGTATGGCTAGACAGGCAGTCCCGAGGAGAATGTACGCCACCGTTCTCCTGGCCACATGTGCCTCCTGGAGGCAGCGTCTCTTCTTGTCCGGGTGCCTTCATGCTTTGCACTCCCACTGCACTCCCCTCCCCCCAACGAGGCCACAGTCATTTCAAGGCAGGACAGGCTGAGACACTGCACAAGGTGACGGTGTCAGTGGTGGATGACCCAAGACGGGATCAGGGTTCTTAGCTGAAGCTTGTGGGGCACTGGGAGGCATAGGCCAGAGGCTGGCGGGGAGACTGACCTCCTGGTGGAAACCAGGCATAGCTTCAAGTCCAAAGGATCAGAGGCAGGAACAAAATGCAGGCTGCAGCACCAGGAGCTGGGGGTCAACACAAGCATCAGAATGAAAGCAGCACCTAATGCGGTACCTGGCCCAGAGATAGTCCAGGCTGTGTTTGTTGAATGAATAAATGATTGAATGATGAGGGAAGAGGAATGACAATGGTCAGATTGTTCCTAAAACCATGGAGGCATCTGCCTTTATAAACTGGTGAGCATGATCAGGAGGTACATGGGAGTGGACCGTCCTACTTAGAGTCTGACATGCACTTGGTAATAGTTTGCTGTCACTTTAACAAGAGTCCCAGCTCAAAGCTCTATAAAAGTGTTGTTGATTGATCATCTGCCATGAGGATTCCTTGTTTCCCAGTACCTCCCACCCTCACATCCTTTGGCTTACCCGAAAATTTTGCTCCCCATTCATAAAAAACAAAATACACTTTCTCCTTCCAAAAAAAAAAAAAAAGGAAGAAAAAAGGAAAAAAAGAGCAGCGCTCCCACAGTCCACGTGTTTCTGTCCGTGACTTTATTGAAGAGTCCGCACACCAGCATTTCCAGAAGTGTGCCTTGTAGAACATCGATCCGTAGAATGGTAATGGTAGAAAGGTTTGCAGGTCCAATAAATTTAGAAAACATTGATTTAACAAAATTAAACAGGTTTCTTCAGCGCAGGGCTCCTGGGGCTTTAATATACTCATCTGTATTCCTGAAAGGGGAAATGCCACATTGACTTAACCTCAGAGCCCTTCTCCGTGCCCTTCTCACGGGACTAGGGTTCTGCTGAACACGCTGTGGAAATCCAGTCTTTCCATTCCTTCTTCTCTTTGTTCCCCGGGGTCCCTTATCTGTAAAGTGGGGAGCTGATCATACTAGGGTCCTCATGGAAATTAAATGAACTAGTGTATGGAGTGTGTTCAGAAAGTGCCTGGCAGGGGCGCCTGAGTGGCTCAGTCGGTTAAGTGTCTGCCTTCGGTTCAGATCATGATCCCCAGGGTCCTGGGTTCGAGCCCCGTGTCGGGCTCCCTGCTCAGCAGGGAGTCTGCTTTTCCCTCCACGTACCACACCCACTGCTTGTGTTCTCTCTCTCTTTCTGTCAAATAAATAAAATCTTAAAAAAAAAAAAAAAGAAAGGGAGGGAGGGAGGGTCTGGCAGTAGCCATCAAATACATGGTTTGTGATATTTTTGCTATTATCTTTATGATGATTATTTCTGACTTTTTATCATCTGGCTCTGCCTTCACCACTGCACCAGGCTTGCTCCCCTGACAGTGACTGGTCACTTCTCAGCCCCCAGATCTCTGCCCTTGACCTCTGGGCAGCAGTTGATGTCCGACTCCCATTCCCTCATGCTTCGCCCTCCCACCTTCTTTTCAACTCCTTTGCCTCTTGTCCTCCCACTCTTCTTGCTCCCCTAAGGCCACCAGTCCTTTTCTTCCTCCACTTTACAAACTTCGGTTTTACCCAAGAACTGTTCTTTGACTTTTCCTTGCTCTTTCTCAACACTCTTTCCTTAGGAAATCATAGCCAATTTTGGAGCTTCATCGGCTAAACTTGGTGAAGGCAGAGGGTGCCCAAATGATTTCCTATCCCCAGCTTCTCTCCTAAACTCCATGCTGTCCTTCTTTCCAGACTTCATTCCTGACAGCCCCTCCAACTCACAGCTGGACCCCTCCAACTTTGCTCTTTCTTTCATGTTCCCTGTTTCTCCTGCGGACACACCTGTCTTCTCTACCACCCAAGCTGATCTGCCTCTTGCCAGGTCCTGCCCCTCATGTTACCATTTGGCTGTGAACTCCATCTTCTTGTCTGCATTTTCTCTGCCTCTTCCAAAATTCACTTCTTTGTTATTCCTTCCCTGCCTTGACCATCACAACAAGCTCTTAACTGATGCCCCGAACACGGTCCATTTTACACTGAGCTTCTGGAATACTCTAATAAAAAGCAATTCTCAGCTTCCCATATCCAGCTCGAAACATTCAGTTACTCCCTACTACCTGCAGAACAAAATTGAGCCTCAAGTTCTTTTACAGTATGGTCTCGACCATCTTTCCCATCTTACGGCCATAACTACTTTTCGCAAAGCCCTCCCTGCAACCCACTGGATTCCTCAATGTGCTTCACGTGTACCCTCCCCTCTTCACCCCCTGCCCCCCACATCTCAGCCACCACTTCAGTCACAATTGCTCCTGCTACCGGTTACATATCTCTCTCCTGGAGGTTATATTTCTTCAGGATGGGACCCACGCCCGACTCATCTCTGTTTCCTATCCCACATACTTTGCACGGCATAGTGGCTCAATACATGTTTGTTGAATGAATGAATTGATGGATGGATGATCGGATCGATGATAGGTGGTTGGATGGTGGCCACCTTTTTCCTCTTTTTGTGTCTTTTTTTTCTTTCACTAAATACAATCTCACAGGCCATCTTAGACAAGACATGTATAGACAGCAGCATGCTTATTAGCTTTCATGGATGCCATTCCTGGTCTTGGAGTTGGTGCTCCCTTCCCCTCATCAAAGCCCTCCTAACAAGGCAGCCCAGCTGAAAGCTCTCGCACAGCCCCTCCCCCATGAGTGCCTAATACTCATGTCTTCAAAATGGTACTGACACCAGCAGGCCCTCTAATTAAAGCCATGAGCCTTCATTATCCCTAGTAATTTCCTTTCATATCAAAGTGACCATCTGTCCTCTTAATTTGGGTTCAGTCTGACTCTGTGGCAGAGTGACTCTGGGGCCCAGCATCGGGACGAAGGGACTCAAAGTCAGACCTGTGGCTCTCAGCGTCCTCAGTGTCCAGAGCAGCCCCTCACCTGGGTTTCCCATAGCTGGAGATTTTCACCGTGAAGCCTCAGCCCACGGCTGCTAGGAATTGTAAATTGTAAATATGCAATTGAGATGCGTATTTAATGTCGGGGGCGGGAGGAGTGAAGTAATAAAAGTGACTTCTGTGATCTTGCCTGTTGGAGTCTGAAATTCCCACAGGTCGTGGAAGGTAATAGACCTGGTAGTTAAGAGAACATGTTCCAGAAGCAAGCTGGCAGATCCAAGTGTCAAAATGGTCAGGGTCCCTTCAGGAAAGAAGGATCCAACTTAGATATTTCAAACAGGGGCGATTCAGTACAGGGGATTGGTCAGACACCTGTTGGAGAGCTGGAAGAGCAGGGGTTGCCACCTCTCAGCCCCTGGTCTTCAAGGGTGTGTTGAGGCTGCTTCTGGGATGCCCAGAAGAGTTAGTGGCCGGTGCCCAGAGCTACTGTTAGAGCTGCATTGGCAGAAACAGGAAACAAACTAGGAAAGAAGGCCCCTCCTCCCTTCCTCCTGCTTTCCAGTAGTAATGCCTGCGATCAGCAAAACCTGAAGAGAGCCAGTTACCGAGAGAAGCCACGGGTCCAGCTTAGAGCAGAGAACAGAAAACGGGTGGAGTCGTAGCAGCAGATGAATCACCAGCACAACTGTTTACAGGCTCTGCAACCTGGGGCAAGTGGCTTATCTTCTCTGTGCTTTGGTTTTCTCATCTTTGAAATGGAAATAAGCATCATACCTCCTTCACAGCGTCTATGGGACATGTAAATGAACTAACACTTAGAAAGCTCTTGGTACATGGTAGTAGAATACAGTTATCCTCAATATTGATTTTATATATGCACTTTATGTCAGTACTTGGCTCTGTGTGTGTGTGTGTTTGTGTGTGTTCATTCTTTTGGGAGGCAGTTCACCCACATATGCAACATACAGAGTTTATCAGATGGGAATTCCAAACCTAGAGCCACCGCTTCCAGGCTACACGGTAATCTCTGCGAATCCCGGTGTCCTCATCTATAAACATGAGCTAACTCTACCTCCTTGCGATGCTGTTAAAGGAGGCGATATGCACAAGGTTGCCTGCCATGGGGTCTGGGACAGGGTGGGTGCTCACTGGGTTGGTTTCATTCCTCCCTTCCTGCCTGAGCACCTAGGGCCATGCTTTCCTTGGAGCCTTAAGCATCGAGCTCCCTGTTTGCTGCCCAGGTCAACCAATGCCACGTACAAATGGGTACTCACCAGGACCCTCGTACACATTATGGAGAGGGATGAGAGAGATCTAGGAGCAGTCCAGGACAAGATTTGGCCTAGCAAAATTTAAGCTCTGGTCCCATCTCTGCCTCTTGACCACAGAAGTGATCTTTGCTCCTCTTCAGTATTAGCTTCTATTTCTGTTTTCAGTCTGAAGCAGGGACTGCAAGGTCTCTGGAGGAATAGGTGGGCTGGTGTGTGTAATGTGGTCATAGCCCCAGGTCACTGGAGGTAGAAGAGGGCGAGGTAATATAGTGACAAGATGAGAAAGCTCAGGCCGGACACGGAATGAAGGCTGGGAGGAAGCCTTCGCCTAGGACTCCTAGGAGCCTGGAGCTTGGAATCTGTTGGATAATTCTAGCAGCTTGTCTATTCCTGCGTCACAGGTGCTCACTTTAAAGACTCAGAAGCCTATGAATGTTAAGCAGACTTTTTGAGAAGAAATATCGTAACAGGGAAAAGGGAAGAGGGAAGAAGTGTTCTGATTTTAGTCTCATACTGCTGGTGTCTGCCGTGACAGGGCCCATGGGTATTATGGGTGGCCTATGGAAGGGAGACCAGCATGGGGCTTTGGAGGCAAGGCATCTCAGGTTCAAACCCTGACTCTCTACTTAGTATTTGTATGACTCTAGGATAAAACCTCCTGAATTCCCAGACCTCGGTCCCCTCAACTACAATATTGGAATGATACCCCAAAGGGTAGTACAGAGTTTAAATAAAATAATGAGCATGCTGTACATGCACTCAATAAATGGTAGCCATTGTTATAGTCAACCACTTAAAATTATAGTCACCACTCAGGGACAGTTCGTGTGCCAGGCACTCTGCTAAGTGCTTTGCAAGCCTTACTTCACTGATATCTTGCAACAGCCCACTGAGGTAGGGCAGGATGATCCCTGTTTGACTGATGAAGTCCCCCGGCTTAGAGCAGTGAGCCACTTCCTCAAGGTCACGCAGTTTTGATCTGTTAGAGCTGGAATTGGAACCAAGGTCTGACACCATAGCCTGTACCCTCTCCCACGAAAACAGCGTCTTACATGATGCTAGGGTTCTCACTGCTCTCAAAAGGGTTTTCTTCAAAGTGCCTTACAAAATATCCCAAGTTCTCCTATACAGCTTTATCAAGGTTCCTGCAGTGTTTTCACCAGAAAATCGATTTGAGTTCTTAAAGCTCTTCACTCTCAGAAATGCATATTACCCCCCAGGACAGGAGGGAATTAATCTCAAAAACTAACACATTAGCAAGACCCACTTTCTAATCCCAAGGTTTTGACAGCATAGACCCCAGCCCTCCTGTCCCCTACTGCGTGGAAATGGTGGTGAGGGGAGTTCCCATGGGAGAAGGGGGGCTCAGAGAGGATCCTAAGGTAGGCTTCCCTTCTAGTTTTGGTCTCGCCCAGTTATGACACAAGATGGGGAGGCTCTGCATATTCAGATAATATCCAAAACATGTTGATCTTAGAAATCTATCCAAGAGAGTTTTCCATTTTTAGTAAGTCCTAATGTAAGCCCTCCAGTTCCTAAAAGGGCTATATTTAGTTCTAGTCAGTTCAACAGACATATTGAACACCTACCTGATGCCAGACTCTGGACCAAGCTATCTAACATGACTTAATTCACTAGATTTTTCTAGCTGGATATGTGCCTAGAAGATGAAGGGCAAGAGGGTATTTGATAGGATGGTTGGAAGTAGCCATAAGCTGCATGCTTCCTCTCTGGGTCCGGCATTGTTCTTAGTACATTGTTCTTGTATCAACAACTCAGCCACTGTTACTGTCCTCTTCCTCCAGATGAAGGACCAGGGGCACAGAGCACAGAGAAGTTAGGTAACTTATCCAAGGTCATACAGGTGAGTAAGTGGCAGTCCTAGGACTTTAAAGCAGTAAAATTTTATCTTTTTTAAAAAATAAGTACACACAGGAATCTTTCCATGAGGTGTGTTTAAAAGATTACAGTGCCTTTCAAAGGGCTTCCCTGGGAGGTTGCATACTTAATTCAGTGGTGCTGGTGTTGCTGATTGGTTATAGAATGCCTCTCTGGAAATGACCGTTAGAGCCGATTTAAGAATTAAATAGGAAAGTCAGCCTTAATACATTAGAGTTACACCTTGGTTTTGACCCAGAATAGCGCTACTCAGCTTCTCAGCTACAGTGTGTGTGTGTGTGTGTGTGTGTGTGTGTGTGTGTGTGTGTGTGTGTGTGTTAAGGAAAAACAAATCAGAGAAGCAGCAAAGAAAAATAAATTGGTATTCTCTCAATTTTGCTGTGGCACTAAAACTGCTTTTAAAGGAATTTTAAGAATAAAAATAAAATGGCTAAAAATATTGTATCCCAAAAATAACTGGTACCTTCAACGTGAAGAATTTTTACAATTGAAAAACACATAAATAAGTGTTTTTACGGAAACTGGGGAAAAAGTGTTTCAAATAATAGAAACATAACTGGATTGGGTCAGAACTCTAGAATCTCTATTATGAAAGATTCTCTTTCAGATCCATCATTTGTATGATATTTTAAAGATACCAGTTTACAGGAACACTTACATTCCTCAGGAGCCTGTCCCTGTTTGCACAAATATGCAGTGTCCTAGTGGGACACATCCCTAACGAAGGCCACATTAACTCACTCTCTTTGTAGCCTTGACTCCTTTGGTCATTGTTTGAATGTAACTAGAGACCAGTTCCCTCCCCTCCTTTCTTGCATTTTTTATAAAAGGTTCTTAGGACAAAGTAAGATAGTTTCAGGCACTACCCATTCCTGGTTTGGTTTGAGTAACTGAAGGTGAAACATTGACAATTCTTTAGTTATTATGTTAAGGAGTTATATGATTAAATGAGATAATATATGTGACAGCAGGTGGCAAAGGATCTGGCATACAGTGTGAACTCAGCAGCTATAGTTAGGAACCTGGTGACTAGAAGAACTTCCAGGCAGCTTGGTACACCTGCCTCTACCTCAAAGCGCTTTGCATTTCAGCACCATGGCCAAGGACACTTTCAGCCCAAGATGACTTGTTGAACTCAGACTGTCTCTATAGACCACAGCAACCACTGTGTATTGGTCTCCTATTTCTCCTACTTCTTGTTTCCTATTTTCTCCTATTTCTACCACCCCTTATCCGTATGCAGTTTCACGTTGCTCTTCTCTTGTACGTGAGCATTCTCTCTGACTGTATTTGTCTCCTATGTCTCTCTCTGCTTTCCTTTCCCTTCCCTCCACTCCTACAAACAGAAAAACAAACATGCACACTATCTTATTACTCCTTGGAAAATCCTTGCCCTTCCTCCCTTCTCTGAGGTCAGAGCTGAGGACTGCAGTGAGTCATTTGGGGGACACAGTCTGGGGAGCTGTTTGACCTTGCTGAGTCAGGAGTTCCACCTGAGACACGTTCCGTGGTACCAGGACCTGTCATGGAGACAAATGCAGCAGCAGCCATGGGGTGTTTGGGGTCTGGAGGGGATGGGGAGCATTAGACAAATATTTTCAGGCTACTTGAAAGGAAGACTAGATTGGTACAAGGAAGCTTTCCATTTGTTCATCCTTATTTAGCCCTTAAAGAACAGTGTGTCCTAGCATGACCATCAGAATTTATACTTTACCGAAATACAAAATAAGTGAAAAAGAAATGAAAAGAAGCAATGAAGGTGGTCACACCGAGTTGTGTTCTTAAGAAAGGAGGATTCTGAGATGCCTGGGTGGCTCAGTCAGTTAAGTGTCCAACTCTTGATTTCAGCTCAGGTCATGATCTCAGCACCTTGAGATCAAGCCCTGCTTTGGGTTCCATGCTCAATAGGGAGTCCACTTAGGATTCTCTCTCTCCCTCTCCCTCTGCCCCTCCCACCACTAAAATAAAGAAATAAATCTTAAGGAAAAAAAAAAAGAAAAAAAGAAAAGAGGATTCCCTCCTATGGTTTCCCCCACTCCAAGATTCTTCCCCAGAGTAGAAGGTAGAAGCTTTCCTAAGACAGAAATCTTGGGGATGCACTCCACTGTCCCCCCAAAGTTGGTTATCTAGGCCTGGTGAGCGTACTGTTTATCGGCTCTTATCACTGAGCACCACATGGGATAAAGAAGAGGATGTGTGTCATTTTCTTCTCTCCAGTCCTAGCCTTCCAGACACCCACCACATTGACCCCCATACTAACCATTTTCAGCATGTTCAAAATGCAATTCATTTTGCAGAATCCTGCTCCTCCTCTTCCATCCCCATGTCGGTCAAGATTTCGCCTCATCACCTGGGGCTTCAAGTCACCCTAGACTCCTTTCTTTTCCCCCTACCCACCCTAATTCCAGTTGTCAAGTCCAACCACGCCTGCCTCCTCAATATTTCTCAGATCTGTCTCCCCTCTCTATCCCCACTCCCACTTTTTAGTGAAACTGCTCATCATTTCTCTCCTGGATTAGTTCAGTTGTCTTTCAGATGGCCTCCCCATTTCCGGTCGCATTCACCTTCCAATCCAACCTGCCTTTTTTATTTCTAACATACAATTTGATTCTTTGGCTGCTCTGCTTAAAACCCTTTAAATGTCTCACCATTGCATGCAGAATCAAGGTCAAGCTCTCTATTGTGACCCGCCAAGGCCCCCCTGAGCCCCGTGCGACCTGCCTCTCCAACTCATTGCCTACTACTTGCCCTCACAACCCTCCAGAGTGAATGAACGGCTGTTCTTGAAGCACAATGGCATTTAATGTCTTCGTCTGTTTGCATATGATGTTACTTACTTCTCCTTGGAATGCCCTTCCCCTTCATCCTCCCAGTAGGCTCCCATCCATCTTTTAAGACTCAACTTGAGTATCTCTTCCTTGGTAAACACTTCCTGCTTCCCAAATCTGCCTTTATAGTCCCACCTTAATGACTGATTTAAATTCTCATTTCCTCCATCTAGACCATGAGCTGGTATTCTCTCTGTCTGTTTTCCAAATGCAGGATACTCAGCGTCTGACCCATCATTGGTAAAAAAAAGAGGTATCTGATAAAAGAAAGAACTTGTAATTAGGCAGTGTGCATGACCTTGAACATGTCACATCTCCTTTCTGAGACTTAATTTTCTTTGTCTATAAAATGAGGGTAGTGATGCTTACTTTGCAAAGTTGTGTGGATTTCATGAAATAAAATATGCAGAGTACCTAGCCCTTCCCAGCCCCTTATAGCAACTCGGTAAATGTATTTTCCATATCCTTCCTCTTCATTCTTCTCTTTGCTATAATCCTAACCAAAATGGGCAAAAGCAAAAGAGAAATCCCAGAGGCCCAATGTCAACGTGCCTGGAAGGGACAGTCGCCTACTGCCTGTCTGGCAGGAACAGAGTCCACACACCTTAACCTTTCATGTCACCCAAGACCAGTGTTGTCAACCCCTGGCCAGTGTTCAGTGAGAGCTAACTAAGGTCTGGCGACATTTACATGTGAGGCACTCTTCCACATAGTTCACCTGTAATAACTTATTTGGCTGCACAGTGACTGTGAGGATGCTATGTCATTGTCCCCATTTTACAGATGAGGAAGCTGAGGCAAGTGAGGTTGAGGTCATCCAGCTAGTAAATTGTGGTAGAGTAAGGATTGAACCTAAATACTATGACTTCAGAGAGTATTCTCTGAACTCCCACACCATTCTGTCCAACACTGGTATTGGATGAGAGGTATGATGTTATGAGAAATAATAGCCCCAAACCCGGGGAAAAGCAGATCCCGTGGTTTCTGAGATTTGGTGATATAGTTTGCAGGTTCACAATATAAGAATTTAGGGTAAGCTCCAATGGCCGCATTGCTGGCTTTACAGTTTCTTATTGCAAAAATTGCCATTATCATCATTAATTGATATATCTTTTTTCTTTTAAGATTTTATTTATTTATTTATTAAGGAGAGAGCGAAAGCAAGGACCAGAGGGGGAGGGAGAGGGAGGATGAGAGAATCTCAGGTAGACTCCACACTGAGCATGGAGCCCACCTGGAGGCTTGATCCCATGACCATGACCTTCATGACCTCAGCTGAAACCAGCAGTCGGAGGCTTAACCAGCTGAGCCACCAGGTGACCCTCCACTGATGAATCTTGTTAAGAATGCGGAAGGGTTTGGGGCGTGAGCACTCAGCCCATGAGCCAGTCACCCATGGTTTCTAAATGAAGGTTTATTGGGCTGTGGCTACTCTCGTCGGTCATATAATGCACGGTCTATGGCTACTTCTGAACCTCAGGGGCAGAGCTGAGTGGTTGTGACAGAGGCCTGTTGCCTCCAAGACTAAAATATTTACTATCCGGCCCTTTATAGATAAGTTTGCCAACCCCTTCCGTGAGCAGTACTTCCAGCCAACACCCACTTATTTAAGCTGGCTGGGGAAAACCCCATGGTCCCAGCACGCCCCCCCTCCCAGAGTCTCCCTTCCCAGCCCAGGCAGCGCCCCCTGCAGGCCACAAGGAAATGCAGGATCGCCCTGGGGAGTCTGCAGCCCCAGGTGAGAACAGGTGGGGCGGTTCCCAAGATTCTAGCTCTATGAATAATCTTTGGGTTTGATTCCTACCCCCGGTTTTGGGGGGCAGTCGCTGGCATGACTCAAGCCACAGGAGCTCAAATAAAGTGGCGGGACAGTGCAGTCAAGACAAATTTCCTGACCCCGTGGAGGCTGCCGGAGGCGGGCAGCTGATGGATGGCAGAGGGAGAGTTTCTCAGTTGCCGTCTAATCTGTGCCTGGGAAATAAATTGCTCTTGTCACTGGTGTCTGCCCCGGCCCTGCAGGCCCCTCTTCCCTGCAGAGCCCTCCCTGCACCCCATCCCTGCTCTGCCAGCCAGGAAATGCTGCCTCAGGAAGTGGGGAAGGAGAGGAGAGGGGAGGAACAGGAGGAATGACTCGTTCTGTCCCCAGCGGCCCTGGAGGGAGTGGGCTGCCCACCCAGCCTGCAAAGACTGTCCTGCTGCAAGTCTCAGGGCCTCAGTTTTCTTCTCTGCAAAATGAGAAGGCTTTTCAAGTGATCTCAGGGACCTTACACATTCCTGAGACTGCTGAGGGAGGGAAAGGAAGAGTTTGCATAGCCCAAGTCTGGAAGGATCCCCAAATCTGGACATCAAGTGCCTCCATGTGCCGAAATCTCTAAGCCTGAAGTTAGATCATGTCTTTATTGTAACCCAGGTGTAGACTCGAGTTATTTGGGGTTCACCTGGGTTTGTTCCTCAGCAGAGCCTCCCCTAGAAAACACTCCCTTTCTCTTTGTAAAGGATGTTTTCTGGGGTGCCTGGGTGGCTCAGTTGGTTTAGCACCTGCCTTCAGCTCTCAGGTCATGAGCCCGGAGTCCCAGGATCGAGTCCCACATCGGGTTCCCTGCTCAGGGGGAAGTCTGCTTCTCCCTCTCCTGTTCTCTCTCTTTCAAATAAAATGTTAAAATCTTTTCAAAAAATTTAAAAAAAAATTTAAAAGGAAGCTTTCCCCCAGAATTGTTATTTGTGTCTATATGCCATTTACTTTCTTTCTCTCCCGCCCCCTCTCTTGCCCTTTTTCAGTCTCCCTCTCCCCTACTTCCCCCAGTTTTACCCCTTGGCTTTTCAAGAGACACCCTCGACTAGCCACCTTCTAAGAGCTGCTGGGTTCATCATGTCAGCCCCTTTGGAAATGGGACATAGTGAGGCAGGTTCTGCCAGATGATAGCTATCTGAGAGAGGACCCCCTCTGGGGACCAAAGGGAAACTCCCAGCCCAGGGCCTAAGCTGTCCAGAGATGTCCCATCAATAATCCAAGAAGACAGAGACAGGCACTGGCCAAGATCTGGGCTGAGAGCTTTCTCTGGACAATTGACAGCTGACACCGGCTCAATCCAGGAAGGCATGATGGAAGAGGTGGTGTTTCAGAGCTCACTACCTGAATGAGGATGGAGAGCTCCTTTGTCACAGGGCAAGGACAGAGAAGGGGTCACCTCCCTGCTGAGACAGACAGAATCGCAGGCTCATCCTGGGAACTAAACTGGATCTGTCACTACGATTTCACAGCCACACTCAAGGATGGCTTAGGGAGTGCGGAGGGAGCTTGGGAGTGCAGGTTATCCATTAGCAGCGCAGAGAGGGCTTAAATCCCGAGCTGGGGAGGTGGGGGTGGGACGCCCCAGCGCCTGTAGCTCTGCTCCAGATTCCTCTCCCAAGGCGCTGGACGGGCTGTGTTGCTGTTCTTATTCCCAGTGGAGCTGTCCGCAGCTTTCATTAGCTGCCTAACAAGTATTAATCAAGCACCTAAGCCAGTAGACGCAAGTCCGACGGACCGGGCGACAAATCCCAGCTTCAACATTTATTAGTCGTGTGGCCTTGCTTAAGCTGCTTATTTTCTCTGAGCTGCTGTTTCTTCCTCCGTCAAATAGAATTCACAATAGCGACCTCTGAAGGTTTCTGTGTGGCTTAAGTGAGACAATGTGTGCAAATTATCATTTAGAGCTTTGGCGCTAAGTAGGCGCTCAATACATGTATCTCTTCACCAGATCTCTTTCAAGCGCTCTCTATATTGCAGACATCGTCCAGAGAACCTGCTTTACTAGTACATAAGATGTAGGACTTGGGTCAACTCCTGCTGTCGCTCAAGGGGGACAGCCCAGTGACGGCTCCTCGGGACTGTCCCTGAGCGTCCTCGGAGGGCTTTCCTAGAGAATGCAGAGGCCAGGGGTGGGGAAAGAGTTCCCCATACCTCCTGCCATCCTGGTATTGAAGGGCCAGGGAGTTAGGAGCCCCAAACTCTCGTTTTGGGGAGCAGTACCCTCCTCTCAGGGCAGTTGTGAGATGTAAGTGTCTTTATGCCTGTAAAGAGCCAAGGATCCTATTGGCACATGATAAAGACTTAATAGCTGTGCATTTTTATCATGCCAGTGGGGCCTCCCCGCTTTGGAAACAAAGGGCTCTGAGGTGGGGCCGTCTCCTGGCTGTCCCTTTGCACTGAGGTGTGACATCCGAGCTTGCAGAGACGTAGGGTCGGCATAAAGTAGTACTTCCTAACTGACCGCTCTGAATTCTGTATTCTGTGCTTTCTGGAAAGCCCTATCTAGCCTCAAACAATTCCCCGGGGGGGTAAAAGAAGGCAAATATTTCCAAGCAAAATCCTGGCACTTCCCTGCCCGGTGGGATCCAGGGTCTTCCAGGTATCCCCAGAGGTTCCTACTGAGCTCAGAGAGACAATAAACGCCGAACTTGCGGGGCCTCGTGGATGAGGTCATCTTCTCCATCTACAAGCTTCCCATCAGCACCAGTCCCCAGCCTTCTCCCGGCACCCTGAGGTCTCTGCTCCTCTTAGATAAGCTGACGCCGAGGCCCGGGTGCCCCCCAGAGAGCTTCTCACAAGGTGATCCAGGCAGGCCGTGCCGGGGAGACCCTTGGGAGGAGAGGGGGTGCTAAAGACCAACGGGGCAGCTGCCACAAGATTGCCTCTCAGCAGAAACTCCACTGTGGCCTCACCTCAACAGAGCTTCATTGGGCACGCCAGGGACTTGGGACCTCTAAACATCGAGAAAACCAAGAAGTATTAGTGAGCAGGGGACCAGTTTGGTTTTTTGGAAAGTCTCTCTGGCTGTTGTGGAGAAGGAAGTAGACATGAGCGGGAGGGAGGAAGGGAGCCAGGCGTCGCGGTGGTGGTCCCAGAAGGCCTCGCGGACAAGAGGACATTTGGGCAAAGATCAGATTGAAGTTAGCCAAGTGCTTCCGCCGGGCAGAGGGAGGAGTAAGAGAGCCTGGCGCCTAAGGCAGGAGGGTGCCCTGCCCGCTGAAGGACCAGCCGGGGAGCTAGTGAGTCCGGGGCAGAGCGGGCCAGGAGAAGGGAGCAGGCATCGAGGGCAGAGAGGCCGTGGGGAATTGGATCAAGGCAGACCTGGGAGTAGAATGACCAACCGTCCCCAACTGCACAGAGCTGAGGGGTGTTCTGGGATGCGGGACTCTTGGCGCTAAAACCCACAGAACAGCCAAACCATCAGGTCCAATAAACACAGTCTTGGGACCCACGATGCTTTTAGGAGCTCATGAACCTGTTTTAGCTCTAATTTTTTAAATCAGAAGAAAGAAAATGAATATGATAATAATGACTCTATAATAATAAATCCAGCCTGGATTATGTTTATATTTATACTAACAGTGGTAAAGTATAATTCTTAATTTTTTTTTAATGGAGGAAGAAAACTATGAAGGCAAAGGGCCCCGAAGTCAATATATGCCCTGTATATCAAGAGAGTTCCTCATCCTACTGGATGGGCCTTTGGAGGCACTTCGGCTTCGAGTTGGTTGAACTTACCCCCATTTTACAGAAAGGAAAACTGAGACCCTGAAGGGTCAAGCTAAGGCAGCCCCTGAGATCTGGTGGTGGGCTGGCCTAGGAAAATGGCAAGGGAGAAGGGATTGAATGGAGTCAAGAATCTTCTAGTGGTGGAGTTGCCGAGACTTAATGACTGTTTCCACACGTGTGTGGTGGGGTGGGGAGGGGTGAGGCCATGAAGGCAGCGTGGCTCTCAGGGCACCAGCTTGGGCAGCCGTGTGTTCGATGAGGACCATAGCAGCCAGTGAGTGACCTTGAGCAAAGCATGTGACTCTTCTGAGCATCAGTATCTTATCACTGGGCATCATTGTAAGAATGAAAAGATTTTTTTATTTTTTATTTTTTAAAAAGATTTTATTTATTTATTTGACAGAGAGAGAGATCACAAGTAGGCAGAGAGGCAGGCAGAGAGAGAGGAGGAAGCAGGCTCCCCACTGAGCAGAGAGCCCGGTGAGGGCCTAGATCCCAGGACCCTGGGATCGTGACCTGAGCCGAAGGCAGAGGCTTAACCCACTGAGCCACCCAGGGGCCCCAGAAAATATTTTTTTTTAATTAACCCAAACAAAAGTGTGTGGTGCATAGTAGGTACTCATAAATATGAATGGAACCTTCTCAAAGGCCGGATATAATTCATTCATCATTATACACTCAGTTTGCACATATTCAGTTTCTTACTCTTCCTTCATGAAACTTGTATTTCCATGGGAGAGACAGACAGTGAAGAAATGAAAATCACAGATTGTGCGGATGAGCATGTGCTATTAAGAAAAATTGTCCAAGAAGATGGAGAGTCACAGAGGGGGTTTTTGGACTGGTGACCAGAGAGAGCCTCCCAGAGAGGGCACATAGGGACAGGTGAGCTCCCACAGTGAGGAAAGGGGCCTGGCCGGGAGGGCTCTGGGCGTCTGCGGTGTAGCAGACCGGAGAAGGCAGCTGGCGTCCCCCCCCACCCCCCCGCGCCCCGGGCCGAGAGCTGGGCGCTTGTCAGAGGCCCAGGTTTGCTGAGGCAGCGACAGCACCACCCTGTTCCTCCCACCGAGGGTGGCCAGCAACCCTCCCCTCCGCCTAAGTGATGGGTATTTACTTCTCCCTGCTGAGCCAGGAGAGGGGGAGGACGCCAGCTCCCGGGGACATGTTCACAGGGACACTTCATCTCTGCCCCCGCTGCCTGGGTCAGCAGACCTGGTACCACACACCCAGCCAGCAGAGGGAGAACCGTGCGGGACTGAGCCCGCAGAGGCCTGGCCTCTCCCTGCTCCGTGGGCGTGCAGCCCTCCGCTGAGCGCGCGGCATCTGGAGAATGGGCCCATGATAATAACAGAACCTGGGCGGGGCTGCTAGGAGGCCTCCACGGAGTCATGGATGTGCACAGTGCTTTGTAAACTGTAACACATTGTACAGATGTTCATTTACGATTTGTAAGTGAGTCGCTGGGAGAAGGCGCAGGGTGCACACCCAGGGACCTGTTGAAGGCAGAGAAAGTTAAAGAACAGGGAGTGGCCACAAAGCGCCCAGGGGACTGTGACCCACATGGAAGACAGTGTGTGAAAGGTATATGAATAAACATGAGACTCAGACTCCTAAGTGCCTTAATTGTGCTCTAGTTAACGAGGTAGACAGGCAACTGCTGGTTTCTCCCAGGGCAGGAAGGGCCCTCCTCCCCACCCTGCTTAGCGGCTCGCCCAGGGTGCCAGGCACCTGCAGGTAGGTCGCCCCTCCACCCTCGGCCCCAGTCTGGCCCCAGCCCCGCCCTTCTCCTTGGTGCCCAAGTACCTTGCAGGCCTTGGGGGCATGGAGCCAATACTCAGAAGCACACGGAAAGGGAACCTAAGGCGCGCTCAGGGCTGGCCAGGAGCTGCGGAAACTAGCAGGCAGGGCTGGCAGCCGGCTTCCTGGAGCCGACCCCACACGGGGCAGAGGCTTGAGACCCACACATGCTAGGGAAGCTGGGAAAGACAGAGACACTGCAGGCAGGAGGCCCGGGGTTGGAGGGAAACACAGGTCACCAGGCTATCTTCCTCTGAGGTTGGGCTTCAGGATGTGCTTATTGCACACCCACTGTATACGCACACCGTGCTGAGGGCTCTCACTCACATTATCCTGTGTAATCCTCACAGTGCGCCTGGGTGGTCAGTGTTGCCCTCCACAGATAAGAACGCCATCACCAAGAGGTAAGGGACTCTGGCAAGGTCATACACACAGCTCAAGGTTCTGAGACTTCTGAGACCAAATTGTGCCTTGTTCCTTCTTCTGAAACTTCTGAAAACATCTATCCACACGACATATGTGCCCTCACGGAAAATAATGTGGAGAATGGAAATACCCCTGACCCCCGCACCCCCGCCCCACACCCCGGCCCACCTCCCCCGGGTCGTGAGGGAGACAGAGAGCTACTCATCAGGGAGGGCTCGCCTGGCTGGCCTCTTCCCACCTGCTCTTCTCTGCTGGCTGAGTCTGCAGGTGGGGAGGCTTGGCAGGAGCCCGTGGGCAGGAAGGACAGTGAAGCAGAGGTGTCCCCTTGGCCACTCCCTGCAAATCACCTGGGACTGACTCTGGCCCACACCTGAAGGCCAGGGCTCCTCTCCAGGGGTCCCTTTCTACATGATTGTCTTTCCCTGCTTTTGGTGCCGTGCGCTCCCCTCATCCCACAACTGAGGGTAGGTGATCATCCAGTGTTCCAGTCCCAGCCGAGGGTACTACCTGCCCCTCAAGCTTTAGGTAGACCCTGCTCAGGCCTCCATAGAGAGGCTCTTTACCAACCATTTGAGGGAGCCCTCTGTCAACGGTAGGGTGTGTCAAAGGAAGTTATGGAAAAGGGCTAAAGTAAGACGTATGGTCTTCACAGACCCAGATGGAGAGGACACTGACCTGGGCCCGTTCCACAAGGATATGTGCCTCGGAGCTTTCCCAAATGTTAACAGTCTGGAGGAAGGTCCCAGCAGTCCCCCTCCTGGCCCTCCCACGCCTGCCTGGCATGTGGTCATTAGCATGAGACACCAACTCCTTGCTCAAAGAGGACCATCGAGATGCAGCTGAGGTGTGAAAAGTAATTATAAGCTGGTGATTAGAGTCACCCCTGGGTCTCACTTGCCTGAATGTGCCTCTCTGACCCTCAGAGGGTGCGTGGGATGAGGTAGCTCTTGGATAACGGGCATCAAGTTTCTCATACTCAGGAGAGACACAGAGGTCTTGCCCTGAGGAAAGGGACAGAATGGACTGGGGAGGCCTGGAGAGGCCTGGAGGCTGCCCACCGGGACATCCTGGGGCACTGGGGAATGGAGGAGGCCCAGAACATGGGTGGGGGGCGTGGGGGGCAGTAGTCTTGCCCCCACAGCGTAGGGATGGGCTGCATCTCTGCTTCTGAGATTTTGGTCTGGGTTTGACCTCAGCCTGAGGTCCCCCATGGGCTTAAGGGCCTCAGCTTCACAGACAGGACGGCCCCCAGACGTGATGAGAGCCAGCCTTCTAGGCCAGCACGGAGACCTGGGCACAGTGGGATGGGAACCAAGGCTGCAGGGCTGGCCCCTCCACAGAGTGCCAAGTGCCCCACTCTTCCTAGGACATGGTGCCGGGTCCCCAAAATATGTTAGTGGGATTCTCTGGGTCTTCAGAGTTCACTCATGACACAGACGAGACCGCGTGGCCTGCCTTCACCCCTTTGAAACAGGAGTCCGGCACCAGGAAGCCAGGGCCCGTGCCCTAGCGTAGCAGGCAGCCAGCCAGGTCACATAGGCAGTTCTTTCCGTAGCCCTGGGCCTCAATCCCTCAGTGTCTGCAGCGGAGTGATCACGGGCCCTGACATTAATGGATGATGGTGTTTGCACACGGGGAAGGCATTTTGCTAGCCGATGGCAACCAAGAGCAGGGATGTCTGTGTCACAAGGGGAATGCCTGTGTTCTCACCGTTTTATACCCACTCCTCTCCGCCCAGTGGCAGAAGTCAGGTCTCACCCTGTCCACGCGTCTCTGCTCCCTTCTCCTGCCTGTCTCTCAGCCTCTGAGCTCACCGAACCCCTCCCGAAGCACCACAGCCGAGGAGGACACGCCCTCATGGCCAAGGGCATCTCCTTCGTATCTGCATCATCTCCGATGGCCTTGAAAACACAGCTCCTAGCTAGGGATGCTTTGCTTAGCAAATAAAAATACAGGACAATGAATAATGGTTTTTCAGCATAAGTGTGTCCCGAAGTTGCATGGGGCATACCTATACTAAAAAACGCATCACGTTTCTCTAAAATTCAAATTTAACGGGGCGTCCTATATTTTATCTGGCAACCCTACTCCCAGCCAAGAAGGCTCTTCAAGACAGCTGCCTGGTGGTTGCTCTGGCGAGCCCCACACTCTAAGCAATGATAACCCCAGACTCAGCCATGACCTTCTGAGCCATAAGCTGTCCTTTAGCGTAGGGGACACCTGAGGGCCTCCGGCTCCCACAGACCTCCTCCTATACCTTTACAGACTCGGAGAGCCTTCAAACACTAACCCACTCAGCGAATGTTTAGCAGACATCTTACCTTTTACTTTCGCCAGTCACCCTCCCGGGCCGTGGAGTTCCCTGCGAGTGGCAACAAGCCAGGGCTCCGTCTCTCATCACTGTCGTGTCTGGAGCAAATATCAAATGTCCTTCTCTGTGTTAAGCACTCTAGGCGCTCGTCACGTAACCCTCACTAAAACCCGAGAGGGCAGTCATTTACAGATGAGGCCCCTGAGGTTTACTGAGGCTCGTCATTTGTTTTCCTAGTCACCAAGTATTTATTGAGCACCTACTAGGTGCCGGGCACTGTTGTCCGCACAACGGTGAAGAAAACAGATAAGCACCCTTCCCCCACGGAGCTGCGACTCTAGTACATGGGGGAGGGGAGGCGGGCATAGACAAAGTCTAATGTTAGTCTGTGAAAGGGGTACGTGATGGTCTGAGGGACAGAAAGCGGGGCTTCAGGCCCTGCAGTGTGGGTGACAGGAGTTGTAATTCAAATGAGGGTGGTCCGGGGAAGGCCCCTGACAAGGTGCCATTCGATCAGCAATGTGCAGGCAGCGAGGGTGGGATGGGGAGAAGCCGAGAGGAGTCCGACCACCCCTGGTTCTGACTCTAACCATTGGCTTCCTGCAGCGTCTCTGCCCACCAGACTTTTTTTTTTTTTAAGATTTTATTTATTTGACAGAAAGAAACACAGCCAGAGAGGGAACACAAGCAGGGGGAGTGAGAGAGGGAGAAGCAGGCTTCCCGCTGAGCAGGGAGCCCGATGTGGGGCTCGATCCTGGGCCTCCAGGATCATGACCTGAGCCGAAGGCAGTCGCTTAACCAACTGAGCCACCCAGGCATCCCATCCCCACCAGACTTTTGACTGAGGATCTGCTCTCTGCCCACCCCATTCTCACCCATGATTTCTTTTCATCCCCACATCAGAACAACCCTGGAAGGTAAGTCCTATTATCATGCGCTTTTCCAGACAGGAAAGACAAAATGACTCAAAAAGATGGCATATCGTGCCTACAATGCCGACACTGGCCTTCAGACCTTGGTTGGTCCACTTCTAGTCCACCTGTGTCATGGGATGCGCTCGGGTCACACTGGCTGGGTGGGCTGGCCCAACTGATTTCCCTTCCTAGGCCTCAATTTCCCCACCTGCAAAGTGGGGTTAACGTTACTACCCACCTCGCAGTATTGCTTGAGGACCAGTGCCCAGATTCAGCGCATTCATGTTGCTGTTATTATTCTAAGAATACTATTCTGCTTACCGAATCCCCGTGGTGGGCCTGCCCACCCAGCCAGTGGGGAAGAGGGCTGCCCCAGGCTGCTGGGGAAGAAAACGACAGAATTGGCATGAGTGCTGTCAGGACAAGGACGAAGGCAGGAAGGGGTCCACCGCCCGCAAGCCCACCTGCCTGCGGGCAGATGAGTAAACGTTGCTTACACCTAAGTGGCGCGACTCTGTGATTGTAATTATGCTGGTTTGAGGTTATGAGTTCAGCAATTTTATTTTTCTTTTGGAGGTGCTGGCTCATTTTTTATGCATGCACGGGAGCTAATTGCGTCCCAGAGAGTGCTCTCCACCTGCCGGTCTGGAGGTGCACCGCCATATGCTTGGCGTTCGGGTAATTAACCCACTGCAGCTGCACTCCCCTCGGGCTGGATTAGGGATTCGGCTTCAGTTCCACTCGCAGGCGAGAGCCCCTCGATTCATATTTATTAGAATGCTTACCTTAAAGCAAGGTGCTGAGGACAGAGCCCAGCACCAGGCCAGTCTGGGCCAGCTCACATAGACTCCGTCCCTGCCAGCTCCCAGGAAGGGCTCCCTGCCTACCCCACATACTGGGGAGCAAGCCCCACGGAGAGCTTTGGGCTGCCCTGAGGTGTCAAAGCTCTTCTGTAATTTATCGTTTCTGCTCTTGCTTTGCTGGTCCAGCCCTCTCCTCCTCTTCTCCCTACCAACCCTCCTGCAACTGTAATAGGCACTGACCTCTCTAGTTCTCTTTCCAGAAGAGTGATTTCAGCACCTAGAACAGGGACTTAGACACAGTGGGTATCCGGTTAATATCAAGCAAGAGATGGTTCACAGGGCAGGAGGGCAAAGGAATGATCCGTTCATCCTCTGGGATAGAAACCTGAGCCTGTCACCCACATGTTCCCATGACCTCCACAAAGAGTCACGGATCTGCGTGGGTGGCAGTTATAAAGATTGATCAATCAGGTGCTTTTATGGGCTTAGGGACAGGGATAGGAGGGGGCTATGTGGAGCCAAATCAAGGACAGGCCATCTTTCTAAACCGCCCTAGGACATTACTGCCCTCAGCAAGTGGCTGGTGACTCTTGGCAAGGTCATTCGAGAGGATCCAGAACCACCTAGGTCCCATGTCAGGGTCTCCATTGAGCTCTAAGCTGCTCTCTGTCCCACATCCACAGCCCCCATGCTAGTGATTCAGTCCATATGCAGACTCTCAGCACCCACATGATACCAACACCCTGCTAGGTGCTGGGATGGGGAATAAAAGAGGAGGAGAAACACACTCGGTTCCCAAGGAGCCTCTCACTGAATGGGAAGGACAGATATGTAAACAAACGCTTGCAAGCCGGTGGGATAAAGACCATCCTATGGGCGGATTGACAGAGGTTGGAATGCAGAGAAGAGTGACTACATTTACCCTGAGCTGATAGTGAGATTGTTGAGATTTTCACCGAGTGCAGATGAGTCTGGGGAGAGAACAAGAGCATTGACATGTCCTTTACTACACAGAGGAATGTGTGCCCTTCTGAAATGAACATCATGCCAGCTTGTAGAAGATGTGTGCCTCCTAGACTCAAGGAGTCTGCACTCTAGGTGGCAACACTCACACTGTGCTCATTGATTCAGTGAGCATTTTCTTTCTTTTTTTTTTTTAAGATTTTATTTTATTTATTTGACAGCGAGAAACACAGCCAGAGAGGGAACACAAGCAAGGGGAGTGAGAGAGGGAGAAGCAGGCTTCCCGCCGAGCAGAGAGCCTGATGCAGGGCTCGATTCCAGGTCTCCGGGATCATGACCTGAGCCGAAGGCAGTCGCCTAACCAACTGAGCCACCCAGGCGCCCCTAGTGAGCATTTTCTGAGTACCTACTGTATACCAGAGGCTGTGCTAGACTCAGGTGACACAAAGATGATTAGACAAGATTGCTGCCCCGGTCTACAGGGGAGACAGACAGATGAACTAAATACATGACAAGTTAGAGGAGGATGTCCATCACAAAAAGAACCTTTTTGGAAAGAGCAGCTACTTGAGTGGAAAGAACAGTGGCTCAGGGAAGACTTCCCAGGGATGGTTGTGGCTGTCTTGAGTTTTGAAGGGTGATTAGAAGTTTCAAGGTCAAAGGTAGTGGCTTATAAGGTCAACATATGTGATTGTGAGGATATAAACAGCCAGTACGAGAGCCCACTGGGAATACAAATCAGTGATGCATAATGCATCCCAACATTGCAGACTGACCTCCCAAGTGCTAAATGACGATCACTGAGAATAAACCCTCTGCAAGCTTCTCGGCTTGTGAGAAACACACCTGGGTGCTTAAACCCTATGGGGATATATCATGGGGGCATTTGAGCCTGGAGCTGGCCTTCCTCTGCCCCCAGTGATGACCCTAGTCACTTTCCAGGTCCCTGGGCTACCTATTAGTTGAAGGAAAACATGGGAAAGTCACCTGGTGTCATGGCATGTGGTGGCCAGGGACTGAACCAGTCCCCTCTGAGTCTCCTGAGGGCCTCATTAGCACACCTTCCTGTTCGGCATGCCCAGGCTCAGGCCCAGGTCTGGGTGCTTTAAGCTTCCCCGAGTGGTGGGGACGAGGTCCCTTGATCATGTGTCCCTACCTTGGTTATTCGTCCTTTCCCAAGGAGGGGAAGTGGGCCTGGGGGTTGGCTGTAAGGGGTCCCCAGATAGCTCTTGAGCCTCCAGGAAGTCCTGAGGGAGCAGAGGCTGGAGAGGCATGTCCCCGGGCACACTGGGCAGGGGGAGTGGAGGGGTGCTGTCTGTCAGGTGGTTTAGGCGCTGATGAAGATGCTATTCTTAGCACCAGGCAATTTTGGCTCCTCTAATCAGGGAGCGGGGAGCAGGCCAACTCAGGGTGCCAGGAGATTGGAAATTCTATGCAGAGCCTGTTAGGACTGGACCAGGAAAGATGACATTCTCAGGCAGGGCTAGGTGGAGGAGAGTCAGATATTTGCCAGCCCTGCAGAGGAGAGGACAGAGGAAAGAGTGCTAAGACGCAGCAGGAGGGAACATGGTGACGTGGGCAGTGAAGCAGTCCTGGGGCTCTTGGGATGGTTCCTTAGAAAAGAAGGTGGACTCTCCTTTGTCCTCAGGCAGGAGGGCCCATTAGCTGCCGGGAGACAGATCTCATGGAAAGCATGAGAGCTCAGGATAAGGAGACTCAGATTCGGACCAGGGATGCTGTAACAAGGAGGCTGGAGATAGGAAATCGGGCCCCTGAAAGAATGCCCAGAGGGACCGAGGGAGGAGCCAAGTGACAGAGGAAACGAGTCCAAGCAGGGAACTGGGCCACACATCTGAAGAAAACCCACAAACAGAGAAACTCTAGATGAGCAGGTCCCAGCCAGGCTCCATGGCATCTTCACAGGAATCCGAGAAGGCACCCCCTCCCACAGACCCAGCACCCAGATGGCCGCCCCTCAGCCAGGATGGGCCCTGAGGAGCCCGTGGCCTTGAGGCTGAGCTCCTAAGTGGCTGGCCTTATACTCCAGCACCTGCTCCTGCCTAGAAATAGGTTCGCTTGCCCAGCCCCTGTGACAATTTGGGAGCAGCTCCCTGGGCTTGTGCTTTGCTCAGGGAGTGGAAGCCAGGATGTCTGAGGCCTCCAGCTGTGGTATGAGCATGTGTGAGCCTGTTTTTTGCAGGTGCACTGACAGACACCTGAGAGTCACCTCGGGGAGAGCCACTGGAGGGAGAGGAGGGTGGGAAGGGATTCAGGCGGGCAGCAGCAAACAGTGCTCAAAGCTCTTTCTGTGTCTCGTTTCCACTGGACTTCCTGGAACATAGAAGGTGTCACCCACCATCCCATCTCCTCCACTCCCAACCGTAGCTACACCCCTCCGAGGACACCTGGGGAACCTGGGTCAGGGGCCCAAGAAAGCTATAGCTCTCTGAGACCCTCACTGTGTCTGCCCAGGACCCCTGGGGCACAGCCCCCTGCTGGGCAGCTGGCAGCACCCCCTGGGCCAAGAGACCGAGTCACCGAGGAGTGGGATCTGCGCAACTGCCTGGAGCTCTGTCCTCGTCGCCCTCGGTGCCTACAGCCGGCCGGCGCTCACGAGACGGGACGCATGCTGCGTGCGAAGGGCTAAGGCAGCAATGGGAGCTTTGGACCTGGGGTGTCCCCACTTCACGGGGCCTGAGGAGGGTCTAGTAGGGGCCCCCACAAGGGCCTTCTCAAAGGCACAGTGGGGGCTTCTGGATGCCGCGGTCTGGACAGCAGCTCGGTCTGGGAGCATCGTGTGAGTTTCTCCTTGACTAACTTTCCTTCCAACTTTCCCGTCCACACGTCCCAGAGAGCCTGCCCGGTTAGACAGAAGCTGGAGGACTCTGTTCTCTCCGTCCTCCCTGCCCAGCTGCTGTGAACAATTAAGCCCAGGACAGCCATTAGCTAGCACTGAAGGGCCTGTATTGATTAAGGATAATTATATTTACTCTTCAGCAGTGTGAGGCTTGGTAGGAATATTTTTTGTTAATTTGCTGCTGCTTAGCCTCAGGAATAGAGACTGATAGATCAGCCCCCACCTAGATCTCCCCTGTAAACACACACACACACACACACACACACACACACACTCATGCATGCAAGCGCATTGTCTTCATCATTGCTGAATTACTGTAAGTGCTCACCGAACGTTCTAGGCTGTCCTTCCTGCAGCTTTTATTCTAGGAAAGAACATGGACATGGTTGAAGGAGACTTATTTTCTTCTGGCTATTTTTGTCTTGGGTGAGAGGCAAGGAGGAGCCCAAATTGCATCAAAACACAAGCACACGCATGCACTCTTTTCCTCCCAACCCCCCAATACGCATACTTTTATAGCCTGTATTCTCAGAGCAGAGGAGGTACAGAGGGGTCTCTTCTCTGTCTCTCGGTGATATCAAAACCCAGATCCTGTGAGAAGATAGCCCTGTGCCGCCCTGGTGGGAGGCACCTTTCCTTTCTCAGTCCCTCTGACCCCTGGCCTTGCCTCCCTGGCGACTCTGCTCACCCATTCTTGATGTTTTATTTTGGCATGAGCGTGAACTTGCCTTCTCCTTCTCCTTCTCGCCAACTCACAAGTGCCGCCTTCACCTGGGAAACACCTACCAGCCTGTCCCGACCCTGGGCTCAGGCCGAGGGGACGGAGGTGGTGAAACCGCCTGAGCCCTGCCGGGGGAGGTGGGGGCTCGCGGTCTAGTGAGGGAGACCAGAGAAAAGAATCACAGGAGCCACACCTGCGGTGGGCCCAACACATACCACAGCTCCTTGACCACGTAGGGCAAAGAACTTTATTAAGACTCAGTTTCCCCAGTTGAAAAACGAAGCTGAAAATAGCAGCCACTTCACATGAGGGAGCGGGGATGGGGGACCTCAGCCCTGCCCGGCCTGTGGCGCATGCGCAGTACATAGTAACAGTCACGCGGAGTGGATGTCTGCTCTCCATCGCGCACTTGGCGTGCACTACCCCGTAGAGTCCACTCGAGAAACTCTGGAGGAAGAGGAGGTGTAGGGAGGCCGACTGACACCGTCCGGGTCTCCCAGGAAGCTGACACGCAGCCCCAGGCGGCCTGACTCCCTGTACTTGCGCCCTCCCCCCCACCCCTGCTCTGCAGCGGGGCCCCGCCCCTGCCCTTACCCCCAGCTAACTCTGGCTCCGTCCTTTGAGCAGCAGCCCAGAGGGTCATGGGTGCCCAGAGGAAAGGTGCCTTACATAATCTGGGGGGGGGGGGTGACCTCAGGGAAGAGCTCCTGAAAGAGGATAAATGTCCCTTGTCTGGTGGAGGGAACTGTGTGTTCAGAGGCCTAGAGGTAAAAGAACACAGTGTTTTCGGGGAACAGCAAATATTTCAATCTAAGTGGATGCTAGTTAGGATGACCACACACCCCAGTTTGCCCGGGACTGTCCTGGTTTATACTAGAGGCCCAGCTTCATTATAAATAGCATCTGTTCACTCTCAGACAATCCCAGTTAGGACGATAAATTGTATGGTTACCGTGATTATAGGGTGTTGGTGCTAGAGGGGTCAAAGCAGAGCTTGGCTAACCATCTGACTCTGAAGGACACGGGGGCCCATTGAGGGCTGAATTATAGGGAGACAGGCCGAGGCTAACCAGACCTTCAGGGTGCAGTGGTCTGGGGGAGCAGTGAGGGTAAATTATTAAGGAAGTAGGGTCCTCAGGCTTTGGCCCCAGAGAGGCAGTGGGGTTAGTGGATGAGGACATGGGCTCTGCTGCCGGGTTCTGGGATCCGATCCTGGGGTGGCCACTTACGAGCTAGCTGACCTTGAGTAAATCATTTCATCTCTCTGCATCTCAACTTTCTCTGTCTCTGAATAAGGTCTAATACTAGCACTAACTGATACGAACTAATAACTAATACTAACACCTCACAGGCTGCTTGGGAATAACCCACCGAATTGATATATAAGGCAGTTGCAAGCAATGAAAGATTAGAGATGACTTGGTCTCTGGCTTAGGTCACTGGAATGGAAGCGGTCCTTGAGAGCGGGAGGAGACATGAGGAGGAAAGACACAGGGGTGGGAAGGTCCATTTGGACCTGCTGGATTTGAGCTATGAGAGGTGAGAGGACATGCCAGGGGCCATGCAGGATGTGCCAAGTCTGGTGTGCAGAGAAGGCCCGGGCTGAAGGCGCCACCCTTGACATCACCCCATACTGGATGGAGCAGGGAAGAAGCACCTGGCAACCCTTGGGAGCATGAGCCTTTAGGCGGCCGATGGAGGGGAGGGACCCATGGAAGGATCCAAGGTGTGATCAGAAAGGCAGGAGCAAAACCAGGAGAGAATTATTTCCTAGAAACCAAGGGAGACTTGAATTTCAGCAAGGAGAGAGTTTTCCTTTCCCTTCCCTTCCCTTTTTTTCCTTCCTTTCTTCTCCCCTCCCCTCCTCTCCCCTCCCCTTCCAAAATATATTACTTATTTTTGTGAGAGAAAACAAGCATGAGTAGGGGAGAAGCAGGCTCTCGGCTGAGAGGGAACCCAATATGGGACTCGATCCCAGGACCCTGGGACTGTGACCTAAGCTGAAGGCAGACGCTTGACTGCCTGAGCCACCCAGGCGCCCAAGGAGGGAGTTTTCAATAGGACTCCATCCCACCACGAGGCCGGCCAACTCAGGGGTGGCGAACCGCTTTCCCGTTAATCTGTGGGGGCCATCAGTGGCCTTGGTGGGTATACTGGGCCATAGATGGCAGGGGTTAGATTGGGAATGAAGGACAGGAAGGAGAGGGAATGAGTGTAGACCCCTTTGAAGAAGCTCAGCTGTAAAGGAAAGGGACAGGGGCCACCGCGGGATGCAAGATCAGGAGAGGTGTGTTGGTCTTTAAGGAGCTGAGCCTCGAGCTGGGGGGAGAGCAGCGGAGCCCGAGAAGTGGAAGATGCCAGATAAAGGCAGAATTGATGGAGCCCGGTCCTGGCAGAGGCAGGTGTCAATGAGGTGCCGGCATGCTGGCAGAATTAGCTGGAAAGGGGAAGACTGCCTTCTGCAGTGAGATGGAGGAGAGAGATAAGGCCGAGAGGGGATGCAGGTGACTTTGTGGGAGGTGGGCTGAAAACGCCGCTGCCAATGTTGTCTTGGGAACCCTGGAGGCGAGAGTCCCCGTGCAGGGAGGGGACAGGCATAGGGAGGCTGGAGGGAAGGGTGCACCTGGGGAAGAGCTGTGTGGGGAAGGAAAACAGTGTTTCCCCACGGGGGCTGTTGTCAGGGCGGTTCACGTGGACCCCACGGTCACCTGGGGGGACGGCAGGGCTGGGACCCAAGTGAAATTAAATGCCGTGGTGCCCAGTGAGCCGCTGATAGATGACAGACCAACAAAAGAGTTAAAGAAGCATCTCTCCAAGCATCAAGGAAGCGGGAGGCATTTACAAATTTGACTACAGGAATCATTCTGAGGTGGCATTAGTGATCAAGGCGGGGCCTCCCTGCCTCCGAGAAAAAAAGAGGTCTGCAGGGACACGGGGAGCCTGAAGGGGGGATCCGGCATTTGCCTTGTGTCCCTGCAGACCTGCCTTATTTAATACGTTGTTTAGAAATGTTGGCCGTTTGAGCGTGAAAGAATGAATGGATGAATGAACGAATGAATGAATGTGTCGCTCACATTCCGAGGGGCCCTTCCGCCTGTCCCCATGTGTCTTGCTGCGGACCTAGCCTCTTCCTGTCCCTGAGAGATGCCAGCAGAGCGTCTTCTCATGGGCCATATGGGGAGCTGCGAGGCAGAGAATGGGGAAGAAGGGGAGTTTGCGGTCATTCTCCCAGTGAGCGGCAGACCTGCCCCCCGACCCAGCACCGCTCCCACACCCCATTCTACTGCTGACCCAGAATGACCACAGCGTGGCCCACCAGCACTTGGATTTTTCAGGAACTTGAAATAACACTGCGGGGTGCCGCTGGAGGAGCAGTGGCCACACGGGGTGAGGGGAAACAGGTTCAATGGGATGTACTGGGTGCCCATCCTGAGCTCCCCCCCCACTTCCTGCCTGGCCCCCAGGGGTTCCAAGAGAGCATTCTGGGCTGTAGGGCCCAAGGTGTTCCCTTCACTCCCGAGGGCAAACCAAAGTAAGATGCCCCCCTTGGGCAAAGAAGACCGCGGCCTCCTATCTCCAGGGGCTAGCTGGACTCCCACTGAGGGAGCGGAAACAGACCGGCTGTATTTTTAGCTCCCCTGTGGGCCCCTGAGCCCTGCCCCAATTTCTGACAACTCACAGCTTGGGGCCTACACCATCTGGCCACGGTGGAGAGACTGGGCAAGCCTGGTCTTCTCCTGACCCTCACAGTACAAAGCCAAGGGAAGGTAGCCTTGTGCCCGTCCACAGTTTCCAGGCCAGGAGATCTATGTATTGGGGTCTCCAGTGGGACCCCAGTGGCCATTTTTCTGAGCTCAATTTGAGCATCCATAGGACTGGGAACAAATCCAGGACTCGGAGGGTGAAGGACAGCGAGAGTTATGAAGGAAGCTCCCCGCTGAGCTCCTCCCAGACAAAGGAATGAAGAGCATCATGTATTCACTTCCTCAGCGAGGGGAGAACTCAGGCCCAGAAGCACGCTAAGGAGGCCAGAAAGGGATGGAACCTAATCTTTGCCCTCAAGATGCAGTGCTGTTGTTCTCTGCCCCACGGCTGCTCAGCGGGACAGCCGGATCCAGGGGCCGGAAGCAGAGGGCAGGGGTTGGGAGGTGGGAGGTTGGTGCTTGTTCCTCCAAAGCTGACCCCTCGGGGATCTAGTTCCTCCCCGCTTCTTCAGGTCGTTGGTGGTGGCCATTGGTTCAGCCTATCTGCCACCCGTCCCCAGCCCATATGCCCGGCTGCACTGGGAGGGCACCTGTCATGCAGATGGCTGGCGGTGGGTGTCACTCAGCTTGGCAGAGATTCTTGGCATTAATTGGCTGTTCCACGGAGCCCCTGTAGGTCGCTGTCCATCAGGGGCTGAGCGAGGACCCTCCCTGGACTCATGCTCTGCCTTGCTTTCCAATTACCCCAATCTTGGCTGAAATACTTTTCCCGGTCCTTCCAGACTCAGCTGGGTCCTTGGCAGCCCGGGTACTTCTCAATGGCATTTGCTCCCTGGTCAGAGCCTTGCCAGAGCTCCCCATGGATAGCAGTCTGGGGCTCTAGCATCTGTAGAGGGTCCTTGCCGCCCCATGGCTGCTCTCAGAGGAACATGCAATGGGGCGGCGAACCCTAAGGGTAGTCATCTGGCCAGAGGAGCCCCTCGGGCAGAGCGTCTGGACAGCTGAGGCCACTGTAGAGCTCCACACTGACTCACCATCACCGTGGGGCTTCTGCCGGGAGTTCTGTTGCGCCCCATGTCCCCTGTGAATGCCCAGCTTAGCGAGGGCAGTCCTGAAGCCAGGACACCTGTGCCCCTTGCTGGCTGGCATTGGGGAGCCAGACCGATGCCTTGTATAGCCTCTCGGGTGCTTTGCTTCTCATGCAGCGAAGCCCCAATGTGCCCAGACCTAGAGGCAGGGGCTAGGAATCGGGACTTGCTGGAAATGACACCTCTGGGCCAAGAGTCATGCCCCGGGCATGGGGCACATTGGGACCCCTGCCACCCTCACCATTTGAGGGCACCCCTCTCAGTTCTTTCTTTTCTCCTAAAGAGCCCTAAATCATCAGAGACTGGAATAAGACTTTAAAGTCAAAAGGCCAGGCACCCTGGGGGAGGACTGGCGAGATATAGCAGGAAATGCAAGGGAGCTGACCTGGGTAGTGCCCGGATGTGGGGGTCATATTCTGGACCCCCCCCCCACCTGTCGGATGGAGCCCGTGCCCCAAGTGTGCAGCAAGAAAAGTTCTAACTGCATAGGGACAGGGTGAATTTACGTGCCAGGGAGGTGCCTCCCTGTCTGAGACCTGCGAACCGGCGGGGCAGCCCAGGTGAGGGATGTGAATGGGGCTATGTCACGAGCTGCCTGCGAGACGGGCCCCCGAGCAAGGCCCCAGCAGCTCAGGACAGAAAGGAAGGGTGACAGGGCCGCTAGCTAATTAGACAAGGGCAGCATCATCGGCTAAAAGCAGGAGAGCTGCTGAATTTTTTACTTGCCGCACTAATCATTTCATTCCTTAAAAGGTAGAGCAGGCAAATAGGGGAACTGAGTCTAGACTGAACTGGGAGCCACAGCAAAGAATGACTTGTTGCTTGGACGAATGCCAGCTCCTCCAGGGGCAGGAACCCTGTGTTTTGTTCGCGGCTGACCCCTCTCCCCGGAACAGCGCCTGGAACGTTGGAGTCGCTCAAGTATTTGGTCGGGGAATAAAAAGAACAGGATGGGAACCCGGAGGGAGAGTCACATCAGCTTAGCACAACCCACAGTCAGGGAAGGCAGTGGTGGCACCGGCAGGCGGGAGTGGGAAGCTTTATAAACGGAGAATCTGAAAAGCTCAATTAAAGTAAGTTTAGGTCCGGGGCCAAAAGGGAACATAGCTTAGAGGGTTGGGGGATTATAAAAACAAAATGTCTGTGTCCCAGTCACAAAGCATCTCTGAGAGAAAAAGGGAGGCATCCAAAACAATGACTCATATGGATATAAATTGGGGGTTGGATGATAAATCACTCTGAGAATCTGATGAAACTATAGACCCTTTCTCCCACGTGAAAAAGAAAAGCAGATCTGTAGAACGTTTTGTAGATCATTTGGGAGGGGTTGGAGACTTCGTGCTAAGGAGACCTAACGTGAAGGGACCAATGAAGGTACAGAGGGTATTTCTGAGGGGTTCCCACTCGGAGAGGTTGGGGGGCACATCAGAGGACGGGAGGGTGTTATAACAGTGAGGGCTACCAGAGGGCACCACGCCCTACAGGAACTCTGTCTGAAAATCTAAGCTAGAATAAACTTGTTCTCAAAAATCCAAACAGCAAAAAGGCACTTGGGTATTTGTGTAGCTGTGTTGTTAAGAGCAAGGATTCAGGAATCAGACCCCCAGCATTTGAAGCTCAGCTTCGTGACTGCAGGCAAGCTCTATACCTGCACCAAGCCTCAGTTTCCTTACATGTAAAATGGGAGCGATATCTATTCCCAAAGCGTTATTGTGAACGCTAGGCTTGGTAATGCCTGTCAAGTGCGTGGCCTGGTGCTCAACACACTTGGCCTCAAACGCACTCACCGTCTGTATTATTATTAGGGATGCCCTTGTCCTCTGTTCTGACTATCAAACCCTTCCATAAATGTTAGCTTTTAGTGGTTTTTTGTTATTTTTAAGTAATGCCTGAAGCAGGAAAACGAGCAAGACAGAGGACTGCTCCTTGGGGAAAATGATGTAATACTAACTTTGTTCAAAAGAAATAGCTAACCAGAGGAAATCAGGGTAAGACTGAAGGGCAGGCAGGGAATACAGCTCACGAGCTAGTGTGGAGAACCACGCTCCCGGATGAGAGAGAGAAAAGGAGAGAACTACCTGCCTCGGGTTTTGCTTCCATTTTGTCACCGAAGGGAACAATTGTTGACCGGTCGTGTCAGGAATTCTCTCTCCATCATCCTTAAATGACGGCAAGACTCGAGACCCAGATGTTTCATATCCCGGCATGGAAAGAATCTGCAGACAAAATGAGGGAAACATTGCTGTGATCATTGAGAAACAACATAGAACAGAAGAGCTGCCCAAAGATTGGAAACAGCTCACTTTTCAAAAAGCAAGCTTCCAGAAGCTCTGGATGGAGCAGGCTGCTATCACACTGACGGAGTTCTAAACAGATACAGTGGTAAATAGATCATGTGTGTGCACTGAGAAAATAGACATCCAGGAGCTAGCAGGCAGGGAATGCTAAAAATAAATCATGCAAAATTAAAATGATTTTTACTAGGTATTTTCTTAAGAATATTAGAATGTGATTTGATTTCAGGAAAACATTGAATGAAATTACTCCTTATCAGATCGTGGCTAAAATGGAGAAGGGTGGTCTGGACACGAGTACAAAGATGTAGCTTCAGAAATGTCCCCCAGAACACCAGGTGTTCCCCCGCAAGTGTCAAGGGAATCTCTGTAGAGGGGGGGTCTGTCCAGCATTGTGTAAGTGACACAGAAGTCA
The DNA here is from genome assembly GCA_004023965.1 of Spilogale gracilis. NCBI lineage: Eukaryota > Metazoa > Chordata > Mammalia > Carnivora > Mephitidae > Spilogale > Spilogale gracilis. Next base: position 31,023 of record PITA01002264.1, on the reverse strand, counting down.
TGCTGAGAGGGGCATAGACACCCCTTCCCAGGAAAGATAAATTATCAGAGGGTCACAGTATCAGGACACAGGCAGGTCCCCAGCCCCTGAAATGAAGAGCTTAATCTGAACAAAACGACAGGGAAACATGCAGAAAAATTGCAAGTGATTTTTCTAGCGATCCCACCCGCGAGGGTAACCCCAGACTGCACCTCGTGACTTCCTGCCAGGCAGTATGGTGTGGCCAGGGGTGGGGACAGTGCTGTAACCTTACAGCAGAGAGAACCCCAGGTCTCTCACCTGCTCTCACTCAGGCAGGTGAGCAACGCAGTCACCAGTTGGCACCAGTCCTGTTGAGGCCGTGATGTCATACCTTGATATGACATGATCACAATGGCACTTTGTCTCTGTGGCCGTCCTCCCCCAAACCTACAACCCCTGCCTTATTATGAGAAAAGTGTTGGGCAGTCTCCAATGGAGGACATTCTATAAAGTCTTCAGCCGGTACTTTTCAAGACGGTCAGGATCATCAAAGAAACATTCCAAGACAGTTTCACCCTCTAGAGGAGCCTAAGGGGACATGACAGGTCAGCGTAAGGTGATGTCCTAGATGGGGTGTTCAGTAAAAAACGAAGGAAATCTGAATACAGGGTGGTCTTTGCATAATAATAGATGAACAATGGTTCGTTACTGGTGGGGAAAATGTAGCCCATGGACATAGAAGATGTTAGGAAGAGGGGCATCTGAATGTGGAACTCATTGTCCTATCTTCACAGGTTTTCTATAAACCGACAACTATTCAGAAGTAAAAAATGCTTATTTTAAAAGACTTAATGGATGTAAGTGTAAATTTCTGCTTTTAACATGAAAAATGACTTACACTGTAAGTGAATCTTGGAGCACATCCAAATTCAGTACAGCTTAAAAGAGGCATCTACAACTTTCAGACGACCACGTGTCCGTCCCTGGCGCTGGGCGGTGTGGCGGCGAGGGGCAGGGGGTTCCGCCGCTGCCCCCCGGCACTCCCTCACATCCACACCAGGCAGCCTGGCAGCACTCTGCTCCTCAGATCCAATGAGGAGACTCAACTCCAGAGCCCACACTTCCTGGGTTCAAACCCAGGTCCTACCCCATTCTAGCTATAGGAACCTCATCGATTCACTTAAACTCCCGCCCCTCAGTTTCCTCATTTGCCAAATGGGCAAATAATAGTGACTACCTCATAGAGCCATCGGTGGAGCAAAGGCCCTGGCCCATGACAACTACTCATTAAGTAGATCTCTGCAGGCACAGGAGGTCTGACTGGGGCGGCCCCCGCCCCTTATTTTTAAGGTAAGCCTTATTTCACAAGAGTGTTCGGTATCCCAGAGAATAGCAGGAGATGACAGAGTGGTGGGGAACTCATGATATTTACCTTGGAGAAAACACTGGACCAGTGAGCTATCGCTTCATTGCAGAGGAAGAAGCAGCAAATGGAAGGGTGATTAATTTACTGAAACCCTAAGCATGTCTGGATCTGGGCTTCTTGATCCTCCAAGTACAGATCAGGACAACTTTTGGTCAATTTTGCAGAATTATTGAGAGGATAAAATGAGTTAGTAAATATGGAAGCATGCCGAAATGAAAAATAACTGTTGTTAGTAAGTATGTTTTAGTTTTAATAAAACTGTTTTTACGTTTTAGTTTTAGTAAAACTGCTTTAAATGTATATTTCTTACGGTGCCCATTCACCGAGGTTGGGCAAGAGGCCAAGATAGTACTACTTGAAATGCTTCCTTTTCTAACTGCAAAAACCATCAGGGGCATGTCAAGAACACAGGCTTCTCTTCCTGGATGGAGTCTTGTGTGGGGAGCTCATGAGCCGTAGGGGCTGGGCTGGAGATGATGCAGAGACCCTGGAAATGGATCCAGCTTCTGGAAGCTCAGTGTCCTCCCCTGTACCATGGGGACGATGGCGTCACCCTCACAAGGCTGCTGGGAGGTTACGTGTGTGCAGTAAGCACGTGGAGGCAGGGCTGCCCTTGTAATCCGCTGCCCCCGCAGCTCTGGGGAAAGCCTGGTGTTCCAAGAGCCTCATCCCTTGGGTCTGTCAGTTGAAGCGGTCACTACCCTTGGGGCTCCGGGGTCAGTTGGGAAGATCTCACTCCCAGGAGACAAACCACAAAGCACAGGGAAGCAATGTTGAGAATAAGGAGCAGGGTCTGCGTCGGTGGGGGGCAGAATGAGAAGAACAAGCCATCCCAGATACGTCAAAACCCATGTTTTATGGAGCTCTTAACAGTCAAGGAAATTCTGGGTAAAAATCAGAGCCTAGATGGAATCAGATTGCTGGGAAGGAGGGGGATCAGGTTGGTCGGAAAGGTGAGGGGTCATTGCCGGACCCCCCCAACGGGCACTGTGGCATGGAAGGCAGCGTGGGGAAAGGTGAGCGGCCCCGGCTGGCAGCACCCAGTCCCCCAGGCAGCACCACGGCAGGGACACGGAGGAGGGGGGACGGTGAGTTGGTCCTTCGGGATCCACCGTGACCCGTCTCGTATCTCAGAAGCCCAGAACCCCCTGCCGTCCAGCATCCACCCATGCGAACATCCGTGTCATTCAGGGGCACGAAACCACACATTCTGCCCACATCACCTTACGCCAGCGATTTCTAAAGATGCTACTGCATGCCTTGGGAGAAAAACAACAATTGTATTGATAATTTTTACAGAGCTTGGAGGTACAATAGACAGTGACAGTTGGACCTGGATTTACATAAAATGACACAGATGCTGATTTCCCGAGTACTGCGGATAAAATCAACAACAGCTAAAATGGATCACCGCCCCCCGGCCCCGGCCTCACCCCTGCCCCCCGCCGCCCAAGCCAGGCCGAACAGCAGAGCCTGCACTCTGTGAGTGGCGAGGGTGCCAAGGTGAGGGGCTACCATCTCACTGGGTTTGGCCGACTCCCTCACAGACCCCCTGCCTGCACTGCCTCCCCGTAGGGAAGCTGCTTTGGAAGGTGACCAGCCTGCACTCTCTCTGAGAAACAGTTCTTGGCTTACCCTTTAGATGGACCGAACCCCCTCCCAGCCACCAGAATCCAAGCTGCTGCCTGTCCCTCTAGGTCGCTGCGGCCCCACTGGGTGCGGACGAAGGGGCTTATCTGTACTCAGAGCAGGGCCCCTCCTTTAAGGAAAGATATTGACAAGACATGTCTGCAGTGGGCAGCCTGGCTGATGGGGGGTCTGGACCATGACCTTCTGGGGAAGCCGCCTGCTGCTTGTCTCAAATACCAGCAGAGTTGTCCTAGAAAAGATGGGAGGAACTTCCACTATGTATCCTCACAAGACAGAATTAAACCCCAAGCTGGGGACAGGCAGAGTTTGGCTGGATCCCGAGGAAGACTTTCTCCCAGTTGGTGTTTCCGATAATCTGATTGCATGGAAGAGTAAGCCTTTCTTCGTTATGGCAAGAGTTCAGAGACTGGATTACCACCTGTCAAGGTTGCTGTTGAGGGGTTCCACTTTGGATGGAAGATTGGATGAGAAGATCTCTAAATTCCTTTCCAAGCTTCTGATGGTGGGTCTGTGTGTTCTCATAAGTAGACGGAGCAGAAACCGAGGATCGTGGCTTAGTTGGAGAGAGCTGAGACTAGTATGTAGAGCTGAGATAAAATCCTCAAGTTTAGTAAGTCTAGAGTTTTGGTTTTAAGCCCTTGTGTTTTGTTTTTCAAGTTCCTTCTAACAGAAGGAGCAGTAAATCTAAGTCTGAGCCATAGGACCAGATTTGGCTTCTGTGTGAATGTTTAAAGACACCTGCTCTCCATAGGAAAGCTCTCTGCAAATTCCAGTGGGTGTCAGTGGCTACTTTCATTGTTTGAGCCTTACCCCTCTTCCGATTTCAAGGTGGTCCCAAGAACTGGGAGAGATGGATGAATATACAGTGCCCGCCGTGGGTCAACAGCTTGATCTGGTCCTATGTGAGATCTGGTCCAGAATGGATACATGGAATTAGGCCCACCCAAGGGGCCGTCTCAGATGACTCGGAGCCCTACTTCCCTTATGGAGCAGGCATCCGTACCTGTGGGTAACCAGTCTTCCTCCTAGTCTCAGCCTGTGAGCCCTGGGCCCTCCACCCATGCCCTGAATGGTCCGTCTCCCCCCTGAAGGAAGCTCTTATCAGTGCCACATCTCGTTGGGCTTCCTGCACTCTTTCTCTTTCAGCTTCTTTAATCAAATGAGTCTGCTTCTTTTAAAGGTTTTCAACCACCGCTGCCCACCACCATCTTCCCACATGCCTACCTGTGCGCCATTTTACGTCTGCGGAGATGCCCCCTGGAATTAAGAAACTGATATAAAGAAAGTGATAGAGAGAGGCTCTATCTTAGACTCCCTGGCCTCCAATCTGGGCAGCAGAAGGCAGAGCGATCGTGCCAGGAATCAGCACACCATCATTTGAACAGTGTTCCCCTTAATTTGCTCTCTTCTCTTCATCCAAAAATTCTGCCCGGCTTGCTGTTCTTACTTTGACCTGTCTGCATGTCTTGTTTTGAGCATGATTCCGAAGGAATGAAGGACTTGTTACGGACTTGAAATAGAATTTCAGGCGAAGTCACCTTCCCTTCTGGGCCTCAGGCCCCTGGCTGCTGAGGCTTTGATGCCCCTCTGGACCACTTTCGGAAGGGCCACCCATTCGGGTTGCATCGGATGCTGAGAAAACAGGTGCAAGGCTCCGAGCTGCTTGCAAGAAAGGGAAAGGTCTGTGCTCATCATCCCCAAGTCTAAAAGGTTCCCAGCATCTGTCAAGATCCGAGTGTAAACCAGACACCGTAATTGGCCCCTCGTCTTTCTCGCAAGTTTGCTTGACACCTCCACGGAGCAGTGGGAGGATTAGACGTGGTGTCACACGCAAGTCTGTTAACGTGCAGAGCAGAGCAGTGTCGAAACTGGCAAAAAGCAAAGCCTCCATTTCTTCTCGATCTCCATAAAAGCAAGTGACTGTGGATTCTTGGCTGTCACCGGGAGTCAGGGACCAAGGCCAGTGTGGTCCTCCTGTTTGCAGGGCCTGCTTCCCCCATGCCTCCCACCTGCCCCTGAAACTTTCATTCCCTCCTGCACCTAGTATGAGGTCTGGTTGCCACTGGTGAACTGGAAGAGGGAGGAGAGATGGCTCCCATAGAGACACAAAGCCCGTCGGCCTCCACAGCAGCCATGGGGAACAGAGTGGCTGTTTTTAGTTATAAAGACATCTTGGTGGGAAGATTTACCAAAGATGTATTTATACCATTAGATCGACGCCTCTCTTAGCCTAGTTATCTCCAGTACATTTGTCATTCTGCCACTGTATTCCAGCGGGGTTCGGGTGGGGTCGGGGGGGGGGGACTCTGTCTGAATTGAAGCTTGAGTTTTTAGATGAAGGGGTTAGAGGTCTAAATAAAAAGCAGGACCTGGGACGCCCTCCCTTGTTACCTTTCCCTCTGCCCGTCCTAGAAATAGTTTTAGCTGCCCTATGCCTTGGGGAAGGGGGTGAGGTTGGAGACATTTTCAGAAAAGAAAAGATTCCGAGAATGGAGACATATAAAATGATAGAAGAGATGATCGGAGAATTGCATCCGTGTTTATTAAAAGATGGCTGTGAGTGACGCAAGCCCGCTTGGAAGCTCTTCTCGAACTCAGAAGGTCTTCAGAAAGAGAACAACAACAGCAAAAAGAATGGCCAGATCTGACCCCAGTCGTCACTCGGCACCCCAGGCTAGAGGCAGAGTTGAAAGCCTGTTGTGTCTGTGTGGTTTCTATACGCACACGCTTAGGATGGCGTATGCCTGCCTTCGAAAGCCCCTGCCGTTGGCTTGCTGACCATTAGCTGGGGAGGTTCAAAGCCCGTGGATGAGTGTGTGCGAGCTTTGGCTTCTGGAGACTTCCTGAGTGAGGGGAGACCTGCGTTGTGGGTGTCAGGACAGGAGGTGCAGTCAGAGGAGAGTTTTCACCGTGTTGACTGTCCCAGCTCAGTGGGATTCTCTAAGCTCACCTTGAACCCTGTGCACAGCGCCTTGCTCTTTGTTCTGGAACAGAAAGGAAGGAGACATTCTAACCCCTGAGTTCTAGGAGATTATAACCCTTTTTTTTTTTTAAGATTTTTATTTATTTCTGAGACAGAGAGAGTGAGAGAGCAAGCATGAGCAGGGTGGGGGGCGGGGATGGAGGGACAGAGGGAGAAGCAGACTCCCTGCCGAGCTGGGAGCCCGATGTGGGATTCGATCTCAGGAGCCTGGGATCATGACCCAAGGCAAAGCTGCCGATTAATCAACTGAGCCACCCAGGCGCCTGAGATTACAGCCTTGTTGAAGAAAAAAACTTCAACACCCCTTCCACACCTAGCACTTCCCACCCCGGGCTACAAGGGGTCTCCTAGAGAGAGTTTTAAAAACACATATTCCTGGACCTGTGAACCAGGATCTCTGGCAGTGGGCTGGGTGCGGAGAGCTTGCATATTTTAACTGCTCCCCTGGTGCTGCCTTGGAGCCAGCCCGGCACACATCTGGGGCCCCCATCTGGGAGCACTGGGATTGGGGCCCTCGGGGACTTCCTGGAGTCAGTGAGACTGAGCTGGACAGCGAAGGGAGCATGAGAACAGGAGGGGAAGGAAAAGTACAGGGAGCAAGAATGAGGAAGGAGGAGAGGGTTGGAGCCTCCAGGGCAAGAGATTTGAGCCTGGCCGAATCCGGAAGCTTACATCCGTCCGTCCATCCATCCATTACTTTCTTTCTTCCCTGAGGATGGAGGAGGCAGTTAGTACAGCCAACATGAAAGCGGGGTGATTACAGCTGACCTTTGAGACCAGGAGGAGGGCTGCTGGAATCTGTTCACTGCAGATTGCTCTGAAGTCCTATTTAATGATAAAATTCATGCAATCCATGCTTACTTTAATATTAAAAAAAAAAAAAACAGTGCCGGGGCGCCTGGGTGGCTCAGTTGGTTAGGCGACTGCCTTCAGCTCAGGTCATGATCCCGGAGACCCGGGATCAAGTCCCACATCGGGCTCCCTGCTCAGCGGGAAGCCTGCTTCTCCCTCTCTCGCTCCCCCTGCTTGTGTTCCCTCTCTGGCTGTGTTTCTCCCTGTCAAATAAATAAAATCTTGAAAAAAAAAAAAGTGCTTTCCCCTCTTGTTTAACAGAGTAGTTTTCAACCTTTGTGGTCTCAGAAAAATCATCAAAGACCCCAAAGAGCTTTTATGTATGTGGGGTATATATGGTGTTAGAAATCAAACCTAGAATCTTCGAAGTATTTAAAAACATGTATCTATTCATTTATTTTAAAATAATAAATCTGGGGATGCCTGGGTGGCTCAGTCAGTTAAGTGTCTGCTTTCAGCTCTGGCCATGATCCCGGGGTCCTGGGATTCAGCCCCACATTGGGCTCCCCGCTCAGCAGGGAGACCGCTTCTCCCTCTCTCTCTGCCCCTCCCCCTGCTTGTGCTGTTCCTCTCTTGTTCTCACTCACTCTTTACTCTCTCTTTGAAATAAATAAATAAAATCCTTTTAAAGAAATAAATAACAAATCCATTGCATGTTCACATAAACTTTATGAAAAATGGCAGTATTTTCCAAAATAAAACTAGCGAAAAGAGTGGCATGGTTTTACAGTTTTGCAAATCTCTTTGGGGTCTGGTTAAACAGGAGGCAGCCAGATTCTCCTATCTACGTCTGCTTTCGCTCTGTGGTTATGTGTGGCTTTGGTGGAGGCTAATGAGGAAAGCCCAGACCCACAGAGCAAGGCCAGGACCAAGGTGGGACAAGCAGGGCACCTAGGAAACAAAATTGAAGGAGGCCTCCCCTCTTGGAGCCTCCAGGGCAAGAGATTTGAGCCTGGCCGAATCCGGAAGCTTACATCTGGGTGGGTCATACCAGCACAGGGTCAGCCCTGAGAGCGAGGACCTCCTTAGCTTTTGGGCTCCGGGCACCTGGTTTGCCCCACTGCCCGGAGAACCAAGATAGGAGGCCTCCAGTGGCCTCATCAAGTAAGGAGGGATTGTCTTTTTTTGACACTACACCAGAACATAAGCATAATTGGTTCCATCATGGAATCTGAACCATATCAATGAACTTTTTATGTCCTCTTGATGTTAAAATCTCTTAGTCATTCTTGCACTTGGAATGCATCTTTTACCCACATTCACTGACTCTTTGAAAGGGTCTCAAGACTCTAAATGCTACCCAGACCATACTTGGAGAATTGCTGGCTTCGGAGATGCCCCCAGAAGTGCAAGAAGGTTGTCGTAGCTGGAATAGAAGCAGAGGATCAAAAAGTCATGAACCAGCGCCGGAGGCTGAAGAACTGAGCAGGGCCAGACCTTGTATGCTGCACTGAGAAACTGGCCTGGTTCTGGAAAGCTCTAAGAAGCCATGCAAGAGTCTTAAGCAAGGGAATGATGGGACCAGATTTGTATCTTAGATTCATTCATTCCTTTGTTCATGTGATCTTTATGGAGCTCCTCTTCTGTCCCAGCACTGGGGATGACAATGAGCAAAGATTTTTTCTCTCTGTGGGGGTTTACATGGAATCGTTAGGGAGCATTCATTCTAGTAAGAAGCAGAGAATACATAAATATGGATATCTAGAGCCATCTTGCTGGCAAACATAGAGACTGAGGGGAGGAGGCTACAGAGGGTCGGAATGATGTCCAAGGGATGACGGTGACGAGGGTGGCGGGGGGATAGCGAGGAGGAGGCAGGAGACAGGCAGAAGCAGCATTAGGGATTTGGTGGGCGTGTCACCCTAGGGGGAGTCTGGGATGCGGCCCAGCTTGCCATCTCAGACAGGCTGTCGGGGCACCGTCCTCTGATATAGCACGCCCACAAGGAGAAGCTTTGGGCAGAGAAAGCATAGCTCAGTTAGTGGTGTGTTGGGTTGGAAGTGCCTGGAGACCAGGGCCATTCAGGTGGAGAGATCCAGCACGTTGTTGGATTGTGCGGGTCCCAGTCCCAGGGCAGAGAGCTGGACTGGGAACTGAGACCTGAGAGTCATCCCTTATTCAGATGCTGAGTGGAGAACATCTCTGAGGTGCCATGCTCGAAGTGAGGAGAGAGGACAGTCAGGGGACATGAAGACTTACCCACCTGTTCCTGCCACACTTGTCTTGAAGGCAACATGTCTGAAGTCAGCTAGGTTGCCCCCCCCCCGAAGACTTCTCCATCTTAGCTAATGAAGCCAATAACCATGTCACTGTCCATATCAGAGGTGCTCTCCTGTTCCCCACTCATCAACCAGGCCTCCACGGTCTACCCAGCTCCCCCTGCCTTCCCATGTGTTGCCCTAGACTATTCTGCACTCTTGCTCTCTGTTCTGTCTAGAGAGTTGCATTACCCCTGCCCCTCTACCAGAAACTGGTCTATCTAGAGAATTCCTACTCATGCTTCAAGACCTGCTCAAGCACCCCTTTTTGTTTTAGGTCTTTGCCACCCCACCTCCAGTCACACACGACCCCATGCCATCAGAACGTAGCGATCATTCCCCTTCTGCCTCACCAGGACTGGGTTCTTCGGGAAACTGTTCACACAGCTTTGCCAGGCGACAGCAGGAGATAGGGTGACTTGTCTTCAGGTGGCTCTGGCAGCCAGTCTCCCCAACATCAAGACCACAGGGGCTCCAGTCTGGGGTGGGAGCTAGGCTGTAAGCATCATGGAACTCAAAGGCAGATGGGAGGTAGTACCTTGGTTCCATGTGCCTCCTTTGTTCCGAGCAAGTCCCTATCTAAGGCTGGGTGGTATGGCAGGGGGTGGGGAGGGCCCTCCATGGCCATGAGCAAAGCCAACATCAAGATGAGAGGACAGAGCTGAGCAGAGTTCATGGGTGGGCTCCCTCCACTCTCCAGCACACCAGGCTGTGGCAAGTAACAAATCTCAGCCCCCCTCAGGCAACGATGAAGATGTGTCCTCTCAGGGTGGACCTAGGAACTGGGGATTGCCAAGTCTTCTCAGGTGACCTAAAACAGACATCTTGGAACCTTCCAGCCAGAGGCCTTGTCGAGGCAGCCTCCCACGGCACCTGCCCGAACACAGGGGGCCCTCCTGATTCGTTGCTCCGGGAGTCAGAGAGGGAGCTGGCCCCGCCAGGGCAGAGGGTTCGCCTGGTCACTAATGGGAAATGAAGCTGAATAGGATGAAAGCACTCTTCTATTCAGTGGAGAGCAGTGACAAGCTAAAAGCCGAACAGAAACCCATAAAGTGAGACAATTATTATAAACAAGCCACAGGTAGATGGAAGCAAAGCGGCGTCCCATCTTGGTTCACAAAGCCCCGGGGACGTGGTAGGATGCCAGCCTGTGTGAGGGAAGGAAAACGGCTTTGTCAGATCTTGCAGCCAGCACCGGCCACAAACCTGAGCCCAGCGAACGTGGCTGGGACCACGATCAGTGGGGGTGGTGCTTCCCACACCCAGATGCGCCCTACTTGGACCGCACTACTAACCTTTGAGGGGCAAGTCTGAGGCCCCACATGGCTCCCAGTAGCCCTGCATAGAAGACAGGAGCTCCCCCTTTCCAGGAATCCTTAGAAGGCACCAGTTCTCCTTAGTGAAAAGAAGATGGAATAGAAGAACCTGGAATCTGCCAATCCTTCTTCTTACTTTTCTCTATCCCAGGGCTTTAGAGGAAGAATGGCAGTGTCCCCTGCTGGAGGAGGGGAGTCCCATTTGGAGTCCCATTTCTTTTTCCTCTGCTCTGCCCTGACTCATCATCAGGGGGTCTCAGAGCAGAAGGGAAAGAGGAGCTATATGGTACCAACACCAGTCACCCGGGGGAGGGGGCGGCAGAGGGATGGAGACAATAGGGACTTTGGAGTCACGCAGGCTCTGAGTATTAAAGTTGTAAATCTCTCTTAGCCTCAGTATCCTCATAGATAAAATGGGTTTAATAATGGTACCAGGCTCATAGGATTGTCACAAAGAGTGCATAAGACATGGATGTGAAGTTCTTAGCCCAGTGCTTGGCCTGAACTGAGTGCTCACTGCAGGTTAGTTGTTGCCATGATGACTCCTTGTCCCTGCCCTCCTGAGGCCTAGGAGCCCCAGGACCTAACTTGCTGTGTAGGCAGGTATCAAAATTCCATCTGCTCAGTGTCGGGGGGCCACCCGGGGAGAGCCCTGATTCCTGTGTCAGATGAGTTCCTATAGTGTGAATCCACTGAGGGTCAAGGAGATAAGCTGGGTCACAGGATTGGGGGCGGTGCTCAAAACCACATTGAGATACCACCTTCCCCTCCAGCTCGCACCTGCGTCCTTCCCTCTCCCCTGGGCACTTTCCCATTTCCTACCTCCCCGGCTCCGTCCAAGAAGTTCCTGCTCACCCGCATACCCCCCTCTCCTCTTAGTAGCGCACTCTGTGTACCCATGTCTCCTGGCCCTGTAACACATCTGAGCGAATGCCTTACTTACCCTGTGCCTTAGTTTTTTCATCTGAAAACTGGCAGTAATAAGAGTGCCAGCCTCCCAGGGTTGTTGGAGATTAAACCAGGTGACTTATATGAAGCACTTAGAACAATGATTGGCGTATCTGAAGTGATTCTTCAGTATCTCTCTGTGTTCATAATAAGGGACAGTGATGGAGGGGTGCTCTCAAAGGAGGAATATGCCGCAGGACAGCAGACACGTATCCTAGACTTTAAAGTTGAAAGTAAAGTTATTATGGTCCCATGGCTGTGAACTCCAAAAGAAAATGCAGCTAGCGAGGTGTGAGTGACTCTAAAAATGAAATTATAGTCGTGATCTCTCCCCTTTCATTCATAATTTTATTAATTTGGGTCCTCTCCTTTTTCTTTTGGGTTAGTTTGGCCGATGATTTATCAATCTTATTCTTTCAAAGAACCAGCTTCTTGTTTCGTTGATGCGTTCTACTGTATCTCTAGTTTCTAATTCTTTGATCTCTGCTCTAATCTTAATTATTTCCTGTCTTGTGTATGGGGTTGGCTTAATTTGTTGCTGATTTTCCAGTTCTTTAAGGTGTAAAGAGAGTTGGTGTTTCAGGATTTTTCAATTTTTTTGAGTGAGGCTTTGATGGCTATGTATTTCCCCCCCTAGGACTGCCTTTGCCATATCCCACAGGATTTTGATCGATGTAGCTTCATTCTCACTGGTTTTCATGAAATATTTAAGTTTTTCTTTGATTTCTTGGTTGATCCAAACATTCTTGAGCAGGATAGTCTTTAGCTTCCAAGTGTTTGAATTCCTTCTGAACTTTTTCTTGTGGTTGAGTTCCAGTTTCAAGGCATTGGGGTCAGAGAATATGCAGGGAATAATCTCAACCTTCTGGTATCCATTGAGTCCTGAAGTTCCTAAAGAGGCACTTCTCCATAGAAGACATACAAATGGCTAGCAGACACATGAAAAAATCTTCATCCTCAAAACCACATTGAGATACCACCTTACACCAGTCAGAATGGCCAAAATTAACAGGACAGGAAACAACAAGTGTTGGAGAGGCTGTGGAGAAAGGGGAACCCTCTTACACTGTTGGTGGGAATGCAAGTTGGTGCAGCCGCTTTGGAAAACAGTGTGGAGATTCCTTACAAAATTAAAAATAGAGCTACCCTATGACTCTGCAATTGCACTACTGGGTACTTACCCTAATGTTCATCGCAGCAATGGCCACAATCGCCAAACTGTGGAAAGAGCCAAGGTGTCCTTCAACAGATGAATGGATAAAGAAGATATGGTCCATATATGGGCAATGGAATATTACATCTCCATCAGAAAGGATGAATACCCAACTTAGTAGCAACATGGACTGGATTGGAGGAGATTATGCTGAGGGAAATGAGTCAAGTAGAGAAAGTCAAGTATCATATGGTTTCACTGACTTGTGGAGCATAAGGAGTAATATGGAGGACAGTAGGAGAAGGAAAGGAAATGGGAAGCGGGGTAAATCAGGGAAGGAGATGAAACATGAGAGACTTTGGACTCAGAAAAAAACTGAGGGTCTTGGAGGGGAGGGGTTGAGGGATGGGTGAGCCTGGTAGTGGGTATTAAGGAGAGCACCTATTGCAAGGAACACTGGGTGTGGGGCATAAACAATGAATCTTGGAGCACTGAAAAAATACAATAAAATAATTTTTTAAAAAATTATAACAATAAAAAATCACATATAATTCCAACAAGGAAGAAAATGGGGCATACAAAGAAATCAATGTGGTTACATGGAAAACATCTAATGAACCCAGATTTTAAATGTCAAGCTGGGAAAAACATATTTGCAGCAAATATTGGATAAATGGTTAATATCTTTAACATATAAAGAGCTAGTTTAAATCAATAATAAAACGCCTGAGGCACAATAGGAAAGTGAGCCAGGGATGTGATAAAGAATTCACTAAAGAAAAAAATAAAGCCTATTTTCCTAAAGATGGAACTCCTTCAATCTCACTAGTAATCAAAACAAAATTCAAACAACTAGATAGCTACTCTTGTCTTGTAAATGGGCAAATTTACCAAAATTCGTTTCTATTTGATTTTTAATGAATCTGAATAAATCTGGTATGGGTGCAGCATAGAGTCCCATTCAAATGTTGCAAGTAGGATATGGTACCCAGCAGAATCCCTTCTTATTAGATCTCTCCTAAGGAACTTGAACTAGTTCAGAAATACTGTTATTAATAATGTTATTTGTACAAGCAAAAGTGATCCAACTTGCGGGGTGATTTTTATGATGAGTTCATGGCAGTCTGGGAAGAAGCAGGAGAAAAAAATCACCTGGATAACCTATTAACAAGTATGATTTGAAAAAAAATATAGTAATAATGACCAATAGAACACAGAACACAGAGGGTGACGGAAGAGCAGAGAATTAGTTCTTTCTGCCTCTCTGCTTGGTGATCAGATTTTCAGCAATGAGCATGCATTGTTTTTATTACAGAAAAAATAAACTTTATGTAAAAAGGCCAGAGATCTGAAAAGACCTGGAAGAAGGCTCACATAGTTGAAGACAAATCTGTGATCATGAGACCCAGCATCAGGGGAATCTTAAAGATTCAAGAGGGTCTGGCTGTGGAGGAGTTCATGTTCACATTCACGGGGCAGGTGCGCTGCCTGGGAAGCAGGTGCAGGGTTGAGAGGAGACCTGCACACAGTGGGTGGATGGGCTTGCCCAGGGAGGAGAAGCCACAGACGTGGGTGTTGAGACATCAGTGACCTCCAGCATTGCCCACTGCTCCCCAAACGGCATCCTGGGTCACTGGTGATGCCCAGAAGGGAGCTGAGTGAAGCTTGATGTAACTTTGGTGATGTCTGGACACGGAAGTTTATTTTTATGCCCTTTATTCTTCACTTTAGTCCATCTTTCCAAATGTACCTCGGAGGAAGTCTTAGTTGGGCGCTTGAGGATCCGTAACGTCTCGGTAAGCCGTGCGGATCTCCCTTTCCAGCTAAGTGTGAGTGAGCTTCAGGCTCAGTACCCTGAGCGGGCCACAGCATCTGGCTGAAATCTAGTAATGCAGGTCGTATGTGGACATAGCAGAGTCTCCAGAGGAGAAGGATGGATGCAGTGGGTAAACACGGAATCCAGAATCTCGGGCATCTGGCACGTGGCTGTGCGGGCGGGTGGGAGCAAGCCGGCTGTCCAAACCTGGCCTCCGCCCGTCAGCTGGGCACTCTGCCCTCCATGCCCTCCTGCCTTCCCGGGAGCTGTCTCCTCTACGTTGGTGTTTCTCCACTTTTCTCTAAGCAGTGAGCTTACCCTGTTTTGTTCTTCTCTGTGAGTGTTGTTTTTTATATGAGTTTGTTGCTGAGCTTTGTTTGTTTGTTTATTTGAGGCATTGGGGAGCGCCTGGGATCATGCTCTTGGTCTAAACGTAAATACGTTTTTAGTTTCTCTGCACTTTTCCTAAAAAGCCAGCATCTTTGCATCCTTCTGTGGGGGCCATGCTGCTCTCTGGTGCTGGGCTTTGCCTCTTGACAACTCAAGCAACCTTTTTTTGTAGTTTGGATTTTCAGATGTGACTTTATCAGAGTCCCCGGCATGGCCACATTGAGTGTCCTTAGATGCCTTCTGATTGGGATGATTTGTGCTCATGTGGTCAGAATTTTCCTTCACAGTCTCCGGCCTTGCCGGAGGGACTAACTAGCTGGGGGGCCCCATGCCAGTCATTCAGCCTCGCCGAATGGGTAATAACACTGCCCTACTTAGCTCTTGGGGTCACACCGAGGACCGAATGAACTGGTAGTCACCAACTACTTTGAGGGTGTAATGCATACCACAGTGAAATGTGTTATTCAGCACCTATCTCTCTTGTGCTTTTCCCATCAAGGAGAATGTTCTTCAGATTGGAAAGTGTAAAACCAGCACCATTAAAAAGGGAACCAAAGCTCAAAATAGGAGCAAAGAGAGAGAGTAGTTCACTCTCTTTAAATGAACTCGATCCCTTGGTGCCTGGAGCCGTCAGGCCTGATGTGCAGGCTGTGATGGGATGTGTCTTGGCCAGAGTGGACTTAGCAGAGAGAGGACAGGGGGGACAGCGGGGACTCTGGCCACTGTCACATGTGTGAAACTTGAGAGAAACTGGGAAGTTTCAACGGGAAAAGACCTTTAGGGGCACTTTGGGGGCTCGGTCGGTTAAGTGTCTGCCTTCAGCTCAGGTCAGGATCCCGGAGTCCTGGGATCAAGCCCCACGTCAGGCTCCTTGCTCAGTGGGGAGCCTGCTTCTCCCTCTCCCTCTGCATGCCCCCACCCCTGCTTTTGCTCACTCTGTCTCTATCTCTCAAATGAATCAATAAATATAAATTTAAAAAAAAAATAGGAAATGACCTTTAGGTTAGCAGGATGCACAACCCTCCTTGCTTAGTTTGAGGGGTTCTCCTTTACACCTCACAACTCCTGAGCACATCTCTCCTCCCCACTCCCCACGCTGCCCAACCCCTGAGGGCCCTCCTCGGGATCTTTGAGAGGAATTCACCCTCTCCCCAGAGAAGGGACCGTGTAGCTGTGAGACCCCCACCTCACTTCTGTGGTCCCATGCTTGTCTCAGCCACCTGGCTGGGCCCCCCACGGTCTGACTGGGCCCAAATTGCCGCTCCAACCTACAAACCATGCGCCTCACACGAGAAGCTATCTCAGCTTTCCCAGCTCTGTAATGGAAATGATAACCTCCCCTCACAGACTTGCTGTCCCGTTTAGACATGATGACGTGAAATTCGCAGCACAGTGTGTTCAAGCAATGCTAGTTCTTTCTTTTCTTTACTTCTCCAAATTATGGAAAGAGGATTGCTTCCACAAAAATGAGACATAGATTCCCATGGGATCCAGCGGGTCCATTTCCTGCTATAAGCTCGAAAGAATGGAAAGCAGGGACTCAGATGTTTGCATGCCTGTGTTCACAGCAGCACCGTTCACAGCGGCCCGAAGATGGAAATAAGGCAGCCGTCCATCAACATGAGTGAGGAGACAAGATATATTAGACACGGGCAGGGGACTAGTACTCAGCTATACGTAGGAAGGAAATCCTGGCATGCAGCCTGATGTACATGGATCGTGATGTCTTGTGAAGTGAAATTCCATCAGGCACCAAGAACAAGTACTGTATGATCCCACTTAAGTGGGGTACCAGCGCCGTGACGTTGGGGCAGAAAGAGGAGGAGTGGTTGTTAAAGGCTGAGGTGACCATGGGTCGCGGGCTATTGTTTAATGGCTAGAGTGTCCGTGTGGGAAGACGATCCAGGCCTGGAGCTGGAAGGTGGGCAGGGTGGCACACTGTCGTGGATGTCCTTACTGTCATTGAGCTGTGCACCTAGAAATAGTTAAACTGGTAGATTCTTATGTTACGTATATTTTACCACAGTTAGAAAAGTCGCTTACATAACCAAAAAAATATAGAATCCATCATAGCCCATTGTCAAGGGCAAAGAGAGACCCAGCAGGTGAGAGGGGGAAATCTCACACAGAGTGTTGCTTATAATTCCTGAAAAGAATTCCACTGCTCAGTTCTGGAGGCAGGGTAGGCAGCCCAGGAGACGAGCCCCACCTCCTGACTTGGACAGCCTCGACACGTGCACCCAGCCCTCAGAGCTCCCCCCCTCACCATCCTCCTGCCAAATAGCAGTGGGGGGTGCAGGGTGTTCCAGGTCCCGGGGACGGCCCCCTGGCCCCTTCCTGCTGCCTGTTGATAGGACGGGAGCCCACGCTGAGCGGGCACCTGCCGCTGGTGCTGCAGTAGGGGCAGCTGGACAGACCTCTCATCAGCAGAGGAAGGAAGGCTCACCGCTGGCTGCTTCCACAGGGTGTCCTGAGCCCCTGCAGACCTCTAGCAGCCTTCTGGGAAACTCAGAACCCAGAGCATCCTTGACCGAGGTCCAGGACCAGACTGGGCCGCCCTGGGCTTCTTGAGTGGGGAGGTCACCAGGAAAAAGTCTCCTGTGTCCTCCCTCCAGCACCATCACAGCCCCAGGACATTTTAAATGGCTTATAGTGAGTGGACGGCGCCAGAGAAACCCACAAGAACTTTCAGGGGCCTGGGCTGGGCTGACCTCACACTTGGAGGCAGGTACACCAGGCGCCACACGGTCCAGCTGCACAGACCCAGGACTCCCGTCCCTGGATTGGCTGCCCTGCCAGCTAGCTGTAAGGTAACTGACCTCTCTGGGCCTCTAACACCCATCAATAAAATGCTGAATTTGTTCCCACCTCCTGGGACCTCTGCAGGCCGGGAATGGAAAGCTCCTGGGTCCCTGCCAGGAAAAGAGAGTGCTCTAGCCTGAGGAGGGTAATGAGAAGGGTAAAAACAGATGCAGCCCTTGGGGACCGTACTCGTGTCCTAGTCCTGCTGGGATAAAGTACCACTGGCTGAATTCTTTCATAGTGCTGGAGGCTCGCGGTTAGTAATCAAGGTATTGCAAGATGCAGTCCTTTTCAGAGGCTCCGGGAGAGAACCCTTCCCCTGGCTCTCTCCCAGCTTCTGATGGTTGCCATCCATCCTTGACCTGTCCCTGACCTGTGGATGCTTTCCTCCAATCTCCGTCACCTCTCCTCGGTGCATCTATGTCCAAATCTCCCCCTTCTTGGGATGCCTGGATGGCTTAGTCCATTAAGCAAACAACTCTTGATTTCCGCTCAGGCCTCCATCTCACGGCCATGAATTCAGGCCCCGTGTCGGGCTTCATCCTGGGTGTGAAATTTGCTTAAAAAAAAAATCCTTTTCTTATAAGGACATCAGTTACTGGATGAGGAGCCAGGCTAATGCAGGATGTCATCATCGTCATCATCGTAACTTAATTACATCCACAAGACCCTATTTTAAATAAAGTCACATTCACAGGTTTCAGGGGGTTAGGGGTTTTATATAACTGTTGGGGGGACACAATTCAACCCAAGGAGCTTTGACATGTAAGAGTGAGACAATGTAGCAAAGGAGAAAGAGCAAACATTTTAGCCTCTCAGCAGAGCGCGTTCTCAATTATAAAATGGGATAGGAGTATCTAACTTAAAGGATATGATATATACAAGGCAAGTGACACGTAGTAGGCACTTAGAAATAGTGACTACTGTTTTTACAGCTATTATTATCATTCTGCTATTACTAGTTGAATTGCATAGATGTTTGTAATTGTGGCATCAAAGAGGTTCCAGCAAAATACCCTGGAGGAGATGACGTCAGATTGTGGGAAACAGGCTGAGTTTAATGGAAGAGATGACATTTGAAACAGGTCTGGGAAAGATGGAGAGCGTTTTGACAGGTAGAATCTGCCTGGGAGGGAATTCCAGAAAGTGCAAGCTACATAAACAAGCCTTGGAGGCAAAGCATTTTGGAGAAGAGCTCCAAGTTCCATTTGGCTCGAACATTGGGAAATGAATAAAGACTAATGGTAATTAAGGTTGTAAAGGAGCATTTGGACCACAGAACACCAGGAGTTTGCACTTAATTCATAGTCAATGGGGAGCCAATGAATGTTTTTTGGAAGGAGTGACGTGATTAAACTGGCATTTAAGAAAATGAGTCTGTCTGCAGTGTGAGGGACCAGAGAGCTGTGGAGCAGGGAGGAAGGAGAGGAGATCCCCCGGGGAGGTGAGCGCTTCCCTGGTCCTGGCCAACGGCTGATGGTGGGTTGTGGGGTTGTGGAACATGTCCGGTCCCCAGGCATGGCGTGTGAGGTCATGTTAGACAGCCATGGACCCTTTTCGATTACAGTGACCTCAAGTGAAATAAGGCAAATAGAGAAAGGCAAATACTGCATTATATCACTTAGACGTGGGGTCTGTTTGTTTGATTTTTTTTTTAAGCCTAATTTACAGAAACAGAGAGTAGAAAAGTGGTTGCCAGGGGCTGGGCTGGGTGAAGGAAATAGGGAGACGTTGGTAAAAGGGTTCAAACACTTTTCAGTTCTAAGGTGAGTAAGGTCTGAGGAGCTAATGTAACACAAGGAGACCCTTACAGATCTTCTTCAACTGATGATGGGCTTACATCCTGATAAACCCATCGCTGAGTTGAAAATACCATTAAGTCAAAAATGCATTTAAGCTCCCTAACCCACAGGATCTCAAGCTTAGCCCAGACCACCTTTGATGTGCTCAGAACACTCACAGGAGCCTGGGAGTGATGTAACGCAGCCTCCTGTACAATAAAGTGGTGCATATTTCATGCGATTTGTTGATCACGGTACTGAAAGTGAGAAGCACAGTTGCCATGTGGGTCCAGAACGGCTGTCAGCATATCGATCGCTCACCCTGGTGATCGTGAGGCTGACTGGGGGCTGCTGACACCCAGCATCATGAGAGCGTCCTATCCCACATCACCAGGCGGGGAAATGATCCAAACTCAAAACGGGAAATACAGTACCTACTGAATGCTTATTGCTTTCCCACCATCATCAAGTCAAAAAGCGTATTAAGTGGAATCATCCTAAGTCAGAGACCATCAGTAGTTAATAACGCTATGTTGTACGACTGAAATTTGCTAAGAGAGTAGAACTCAAGTGTTGAATGAATGAATGAATGAATGAGATGATGGATGTGTCAATGAACTAGATGGGGAATCCTTTCACAGTGTGCACTTATATCAAATCATCAAGATATACACTTTAAATACATTTTATTTTATTTTGACAACTTCGTCAGTATGCCACAATAAAGAAGAAAAGAAGCACTGGGGGAGCTTCAAGCCCCTCCCATGACGACGGTATTCTCAGTGTCACAAGACAGCAGCAGGTCCTATGAGTTGCTTTCTTGAGGGCACCTCGGGGCGTGGACAGATGAGTCCCTACCTGGAGCTTTGCCGCACCCCTGCTCCCATCCTGCCCCACTGGGAGGCAGAATCGCACTACGAGCAGGGAGCGGTCTTCATTGTTGTGCATTAACTGAACTGTCACCTGACTTTACTTTAGAATTCTGTGAATATTTATGAGTGAGCTCTTGCTTAATGAAGAAGGGAACAGAGACATTAATGAGCTTTTTTCTCCCCCGTTGAGCCTGGGGACTTTTTGTTTCATATCTCTGATCTGAATTCCAACCAGGCTGTGCCTCTCTCCCTCCTGCTTGCTCAGAGGTGAGAAGGGCCGCTGTATACCGTTCTTGCTAGCTGCTAGGCAGCTCAAAGACTCAGGTAGAGAGGGCCACGTGTCTACCTGTAGGCGCACACGTACGAGCATATCCGGGTGAGAGGATGGGTGCGCCCACGGCTGTGAGCCCTCCTGGCCTCAAAGAAGCCTGTCTGCATTCAAAAGTGAGCTGCCAGTTGCTTCTCCTCTTGAGTTGAGCCTTTCGAAGATGAGAGAAAAGATAAGGCAGGATGGTGGGATGGGACTGGACCCCCTCTAGGCCTTGCGTCTCCGGGGGCTCAGGTCTGGGCATCAGAAGGCCCCCCCTCCATCCTCCCGGCCATGGTCCTCTCCTGCCTCCACCCAGAGGCCACCTTCCACCAGATGTCCCAATCACCAGCTGCTTCCACTGCCTGGAACCCACCAGCCCAGGAGAAAGGCTCCTGAAGCCCAGCTCAGGATGCCAGCTGGCAAGACACTTGCTGTTAATAATGTGTGTATGTGTGTGTCCCCGCGCACGTGTGTGGGCACACACATGCACACACCTATAGGAACAACTCACACCCGGTATTAAGCTAAACTGTCAGCCCCCATGCAGTTAACAGATGCTAAAGAATGACAGAGAAACTAAAAACTGGATTGCACTGTAAGAGCTAACCTAATTACGGCTCTTTATGAGCACTCTTTACTATTTATGTCCGATCACATGTGCACAGTGGCTCTTTTGCTCGTCGCTGACGTGATCATTTCTGTCGTTGGTGTCGTTCGATGACAACACAGAGCCTTGCACCCTCACACTCTTCTCTCTGTCATTCAAGTGGTGATGTGATCTGCACCCTCTTTTTTTTTCATCAAGTCTACTTCCATTGAAAAAGGGAAATATGCCCCCTTTTCTCACTGGAAAATGCAGAAAACCGCAGAGGGGAGGAGGAAGAAATTAACCAGGAATTCTGATCGCTCAAACCGAACCGCTATTCGCGCTTCTGCATTGTTGTTTTTATCGTTGGTCGTTCCTTTTCTCTGATTGGCTGACGCCCCTGTGCAGGTCACTGGGTTCAGTATCAGGGGTGTGCTGTAATGAACAGAGTCGTGAGGAACACTTTTATGTATGTGCTTCAGAATGGCCCTCAGGTGAAAGGACTGATCCAATGGTCACAGACACCCTTATGCCTCTAGATGCATTTTGCCACATCACTTTCCCAAAGGGTTGTACCGGCCGGTAGGATATGAGGGTCCCCATTGCAATGCATCCTCTTCAGGACTGTTTTCCCTTTTTGTTACCTAATTTTTACGTATTTGGTGGGCTAAAAATGACAGTACTTCCTTGCTGCCTTAATTCCCATTTTTTCATTTATAATGAGTTTGGGTATTTTTCCACATGCTTATTGACTAGTGAGAGTGTTGACAACATTCGGAAGTTAGAAAAAAACATCGATTTGTGCATGAATGTGTGCAGACGGGCACGGGAGTGTGTGTGTGTGTGTGTGTGTGTGTGTGTGTGTAAGAACGATGTGCAGCCTGCACAAGCCTCTCAGAGATCAGATGTTCCCATTTGTACATTTGTAGGTGTGGGTGTGTGTAGTGGCGATGTGAGATTATTTTCACTTTCTTCTGGGAGATAGGGAGGTGAAGAGGGAAGAAAGTGAACTTTGGGAGCTTTCAGGCTCAGAGTCCGCATGCCCCGTTAGTAGTTGTATAACTCTAGCCAGTTACCTGCCCTTTAGTTTGTAGTCCTCATTTCGTCATCTGTAAAATGGGGATAATATCTGTCACAGAAGCCCTCTCGCTAAGAGCTCCCCTTGTCTTCCCCCAGTTTGAGGAGTCCCAGTGGAGACCTTCCAGATCAGGGTCTCCCGGGAGTAACGCCAGCGGCCTCTCGGCTTTCCAGAGAGCGCGGCCCATTCTTCAGGTTCTACTAATGTGTGTGCGATGAGTGGACCTCCGTATGATGCGCGTGGGCTTCCCTGGAGGAAACAAGTGGTCTGAGTTAATTCCACTCTGACTATCTTATCTTCCTCGGGTCCTTGAGGGCACACCAGGTCTTGGGGGAACCTTTCCAACTTGACATGTTTAGCTCCTATCATGAATAAAACTCATATGCCTGAGAAAGGAGGAGGAGGATTAGTGCCGGTGGGAGGGCCTACGGGGAGCTGTCACCAGGCGTCCTCAGGGAAAAAGACTGGGTGCTGGGGCTCGTACCTTTCCCGGGGAGGCAGCATGGCGGCTTGTGTGTGGCCTCTGGGGCCAGGCTGCCTGGGTTCACACCTGGGCTACCCTTCCGAGCCATGGCCCCAGCTGTCCCTCGCTGCCTCAGCTTCTTCATCTATAAAATGGGAATTCTAAGAACACCTACCTCACAGACAGTGATGAGGATGTGTTCTCCTCACCACTGTCTGTGAGACGCAGCTGTCACTGTTCCCATGGTAACCGCAGCTTCCCCTCCTCCCCCCTTCTGTCCCCTCCCTTCCTCCCGAGGGTCCTGGGAGCGGCTGCTGGCAGTGGAGTTGGGGGCTGGGCCTCAGCCCAGGGAAGAGGTTTTTCTCTGCACAGGAATATCTAGGAAAGCCCAGAAATTCTTCCCGGCCTTCTGTCGTGAACGGAAGCACTTGCAAGTGTCCTCAAGGACAATGAGCGACCAAAAAGGAGAAGAGGAAGGGAATGAATGACAACCATCAAGGGGCAAAGTGGCCAGTGGAAAAGTCAGCCGGGCTCCCGGAGAGCTAGAGAGGGCCCTGGAGGGCGGGCCTCAGTTTCCCTGAATGCATGCGGACACCCCATTCCCTTAGGTTCTAGCAGTCCCAGGTTCTCCAGCAAGGCCCGAAGGGTTCAGACACACCCCTGGGCTCAGCTGCTCCTTCTGCCAACGAACGAGAATTGGTTATTCCTCTCCGCGGCAGGAGGAAGCTAACTGACCCAAAGTCTGCCTACTGCTTTGTGTTCTTTGTTATAAAGGCACCACATGAGTTCGGGTTATAAATATAGCCAGGTATTCTGCTATTTGATAGAAATATGAGGGCACTGGGCCTTCCTAATATAGCTGAGCAGACACATCCTAGGGACTCGGGGGGAGAGGATAAATAAGCACATGCCCCCACAGCAAAAGTGCGGGCTGGGGAGACAGAGAACCCCGAGGGGGATGCTGGCCGCCATCTTGGCCCTGGGCCCGCGTCCCCCCACAATGGGACACCCAAGGAAAATAGGGGCTGTGTGTTCACGTTGGTTCCCTGGCTGTCCCCTTCAGGCCCCAAAACAGCTGTTTACCCCACGAGTTAGGGTTTCTCTGGCAATCAGTCCTCCGCTTTAAGCACCTGTTCCAACCAGATTAATGGGAGAGATAAGAGGATGACAGAGGCACCTGGTTTCCTCACCACGCAGCCCCTGGTGTGCGCAGAAGTCCTGCTGGGTGAAGTCGGGCACGGTTCCGCTCCCCGAGGCACACCCACGTCCCGTCGGGGGGTTATCCCCCCAGTGGATGCGCCGGCTTCTTGTGCTTGAAATCTGCTTCCTAGGCAGCACTGCAGTCTGTTAGCTGACGGGGTGGGCTCCTCCACCGGTCCACACCTTCCTAGGACTGCTCGATCTTTCTGTGCCTGGCGTCCAGCCAGCACCGGGCCCCTGGCACAGGTGAATACGGACGCGGGCATCCCTGTCTCCGGTGCGGGGCTCCCGGAGGGCCGGCGCGTCTCCTTTGTTCGTCTCTGAACCAGAGACCCACCCTGGGGCCCCGCACGTCGTAAGTGCTCTTCATTTGGTGAGTGACCGGGGCGTGCAGCAAATCTGGGAGAACTTAGAAAGGTCAGCGACGTGGGGAGGAGGGGAAGGAGACCCCACAACAGAAGCAGAGGGTGGTGTGAAGGTCTCAGCACAGTGCCCAACAAAGGAGAAGGCCTCACTGAGCACTATTCTTGTTACCTTGAGCAAGTCACCGAATGCCTCTGAGCCTCCTATAAAAAAATCTCACTGCCGCAGGGTTCTTATAAGTGCAGCTTGCCTCGTTCCTAAAATGTCCCAGTCAGTGTCACCTGAACCCATCCAGTGGCCTTTGACCCAGCCAGAGAGCCAGCCCCTGGTGCAAGGGTGAGGGGCGTGGACCTCTGTGGCCAAGAAAGTCTAAGTAAGACAACTAAAGCCTTGGGCTGCTGGCCCCCGACTACAGATGGCTCTGTCCCTGCTGACCCTGGTGTCCCCCACACAGATGGCATTTTGCACATGCGTGATGATGCGAAGACGTTCGGGAATTCTGACCTAGAAGACCAGATGCCCCAGCGCAGGGAGAAGAGGCTCGGCTGCGACTGAAGCTCAGCCTCCTCGTTGCCATGGCTCCTTTCCGACTCTTCATGTATTTTTTAAAAATACATAATTTCCTAAAGGGAAATTAAATTGGATTGTGCATTTATCTGAGGGACTATGGTCTGATTGGGCTGGCCCCAGAGCAGCAGGCTTCTAATCCTCACAAGGGCTCAGAGAATGATCTGGGGGCCCCCTTGTGACCCCTGTGTGAACTTTTCCCCACACCCACCCGGTGGCCTTCAGCTAAGCTCCCCCTGCTCTTCTCCAGCCTGCTTCCCGAGCCTTGGGGTTCCTTCACTAAGGAGCCTGAAGCAGCCACCCCTGGCAGCGTGGTTCTAGGGGGCCGGCGGTGTCCCTGTGGGGGTGAGCTTCTCCCGGGATGCTGGCAGGACACCTTTCTGAATGCCACCCCCCAGCTGAGCGAGAGCAAGCCAAGAGGAGGGCACACAGGCTTGCACACCAACCTGTGCCCAGCCGCTTGGTTGAGCCCTTGTACAGATCAAAATGTGAAAGGTCCAAGTGAAGAAAGAGCTAGCATTGTCCATGGCATATAGTAAGCACTCAATAAATGTTCCATGCCCTTATTTTTATGGTTTGCCTACTTGGTGGGGGGATCCTGCCCCGGCAGGCCCTGGAAGAAAGACACACAGCAGTCTCCTCGTGTCTTAACACTGACCCTCGACACCAAAGCCCTCCGACTGCTCCATCCTGGACAGAGGTCGGTGCCCAGGGGCCCAGCTGTCCTTTCTGGTGCAGGGGTGGCACACGGGGCCACTTGGCGTCGGGGCAAAACCAGCGGAGTAGCTGACCCTAGGGATGTGAAAGCTGGCTCCTCCAGGGGGCCCAGAGGAGCCAGGGAGATGGTCCTGCTGTCCCCTTCCCTCTGCATTGGCACCGTTGGCGAAGGTTTACTAGACAGGCCCTCCCCAGCCCGGCACAGCCGCTGCTCAGCCAGAACTTACCAGGCACCAGTCCTGGAAGAGCATCACCCCACTCAGGAATTAACATCAGTTTTCAGAAGAGAAAGTCAGATTGATCCCAGGGGACACTGCAGGTGGCACGGTAGAGTCGTCTTGTGCGTTCTTAAGCCCCACTTTGCCCCGCACTGCCTCCCCGAGTGTTGGAATCACTCTGTGCGGGGCCCAGGAGCCAGGGAGCAGAGGGGAGGGAGAAGAGATGTCCAAGTCTCCATTCTCTAGACCCCAGCCTCTCAGAGAAGAATGCCAGTGTTATTCACCTATTCCCGGTGAGTAATGTCTCTCCAGGGGAAGTTTAAAATAGAACTTTAGTCATAGCTTAATGGAGCCGATTGATTTCTAAAAGCAATCACGCCCTAGTCCTCTGCCGCCGAGGTTGCTGGGCGCGGACCGAGAGGGCAGGGGCGCGGACTGTCCATCCCCGGCAGGACTGTCCAGAGCGCGCACAGGCCCGAGGCTCCCGTGGTGGCGTTCACCCGGACCTAGAAACACATGTTCAAACCCGTCGGCCCGGCTCACCCTCCCACATCCCTCTCCCCGCCTTCGCCGGGCCCCAGGTAGAGTGGGGGTGACGCTGCACGGGCAACCCAGGGTTTGTGCACTCAGCGGATTGCTTGAGCACCTGCTGTATGCCACGCATCATCGGGGATGCCTGGATGTGAGCAGCAAACGGAAAACATATCAGCTCCTGTATTTACATAGTGTTTCCTGGCTTCGTCCCATTTCCTTGGCATCTTTCCTTCCCTTTTGATCATACCGTAGCCCGTGAAACAATGTATCTGATGAGCACCTGGCCTTCATCTGGCGCAGTGTGGCCCCACTCCGTGAGCACACGTCCCCTTTTCTTCCTGTGTGCGGGTGACACAGGGGTCACCGCCCCGACGGCCGATGGGAGAAGTAAAGTGGAAGTTCCCATTGCAGGAGAGGCAGAACCAGCCCCCTCTCGAATGGCACCACTTAGATCCCGGCTCCCTCACTCAACTGTCTTACTCAAATCTGCTTAAATTGACTATTGATTGTGGTGTGCGGAAGGTGTCCCCTCCCAGCCGGCCTCCTGAGTCAGCCCGCCAGAGGCCCAGACAACTGGAGGGAGCGACAGTCAGGGGCTGGAAGAAGTGCACGTGAGAGACTAATTATGTTAGCCCCCCGTTATTAGCTTGCCTCGTTTCACTGCTGCCACAACCCTTCATAGCAAAGACCCCAATTTATCAGACCCCTGGGAGAGTCCCTGCTTTCTGCACACACACACACACGCATACATGCACACACACATGCACACACATGCACGTGCACATACATGCACGCGCACACACGCACACATGCACATGCGACACACACACACGCGCACACACGCACACACACAGCTCCAGACACAGTCTGGAAAAGCTATAGCCAAGTTTTACTCGTGTTCAGCTACTCGATAGAGTGTTCTTTTGCCTTTTCCGTTATTAAAGCCTTGGGCTTCCAGCCGCAGACCCGTTTCTGAGGTCCTGAGAGGTTACCCTCTCCTCCCCCTTTGCAGGGATGTCGACAAGAAACACTACATTTGCTATTAGCTCCGAGGCTGGAGAGAGGTATTTCCCACCTTCCTGGGCTCGGCTGATTGGCTGTGGATCATCACGGAGAAAACAGGAGGTGGTTTTCAGACACCTGCCGTCTCTCCAGCCGAGATGCACGCTTGGGGAGAAGTTCAGGGCCTGTCAGTCTGTGCCCAGCATGGGGGGCGAAATAGGTGAATGGAGCCCAGAGCGTGGCTCTTCCCTCTGCCCACATGGGTCCCAGGGCAACCAGGAGCCGCTCCTCTCAAGGTATTTGGTCTCAGCATGAAGGCCCTACCCTCATCCAGCCAGGAAAAGTCCCATTCTATAGGATGGAGATTGAATAGTCACTGGGTCCAAGACCTAACCCAGTCCCAAATCAGAAGAAGGAAATAAAAGCTGCTGGGGGGCGGGGCTTAGCAAGACATAATTGCATCCCCCTGTCTAGGCAAGAGAGAAACTCACATCGATTCCGAAGGCCCCTCCCACACTGACCCCATGGTTATCTGGTTCCAGATGAGGGACAGAAGGGGCAGACAAGAGCCCAAGCAGTTCATCAATCCCTGGTCTCAGTAATTTCCTATCTACACTGTCAATGCTGGGCCAGGAAGCGGCTTCTTACTTGAAATTTCCGGTGCTGCCTTGGGAACCCAGATGGGGCTATGAAAAACCATTTTGGCCAGACCAGATATCAGTCGGTGAATGCCCAGAGCAGCCCGGGCAAAGCAAGATGTCTCCCTTGAGCCCCTGGACACCCAGGGACCAGGGTAGGGACCCCATCTTGATCACTCGTGTGTCCCCAGCTCTCCCGAGTGCCTGGCACGCACAGGCCATCAACCAGTTTTGTTTGAACTGAGCCTTCTGCCCTTGTTCTTGGCGAATCCTAGATCAAATTCATGTGGGTGTGTATACACACACACACCACACAGAGGAAATGGGATGCAATTTAAGTCCGGAAAAATAATTTTCAGCTATTGAAACAGAACAGGTGAGGTCAGGGCATGGGATTCTGTAGTCCCCTCGGGCGCTTACTAATCAAAACACAGTGTTTCTCCTTGCCGCCTACACAGAGCACCTCCCTGGCCTTCCAAGCCCGGTACTAGGGCAGCCAGCACCCACCCCCACAGCCCTGCACAGCTCCCCCCGCCTCCCGGCCAGCCTTCCCCATACTCAGCACAGCCCAGTACCTTTCTCTCTCTTCTCCCAGAGTCGGTCCCAGTCCTTCTCCCTTACACTTCAGGCCCGTGGAAGGGGAGACAGCCAGGGGTCCTGGTTCTGTCTCAATTCTGTCTGTTCAGGTGCTGAGACCAGGAATCTGACATAACCCAGATCAGGGGAGGAGTATGGGATTGTTCAGGGTATCCCTACCGCTCTCGGTCCAGGCTTGGAAAGGGCAGACCCTAAGGCAGTGTGCATTTCTGGCAAGGCCCAGAATTTCAAAGGCCCTGGACAGCTGGAGGCTACAGAAGAGGACACCTGCTTACAGAGGTGACAGGTGTCCTCACTGAGGCTGGTGATTTCACTGGGCTCCTTAATGGCCCCTTCCACTCAGCAGCTTGGCTCATCAGAGTCCCCAGAATGACCTTAGACCAGAAGGTGTGTTGGAAGAGGAAAGCTTTGGAGAGCCTGTGCGTGTTCCCTGTTGACCCTGAACCTGCAAGCATTTACGGCAGCTCTTGGTTGGCTGTTGCCTCAACTCATCACTGATGGGAGAACGGGTTCAGGAAGCGGACCGTGTTCTGGAATCCAACAGACTCCTCTTCCTTGGAACCCTAGTTGCAATCAGGAAGTCTTTGCATTCATTCATCATCGTGGCAAAGAGGAGGATGGGTTTGCAGACTAGGAAACTTCCAACCAAGGGACATAGTTTGGGGCGTGACTTTAATTCTTATATTCATTGATCTCAAGAAATAAACAAGTTCCTGTCAATATGAATAAACAGTACAAAGATGCTGAGAAAACTCAGCATAATGAAGTGATGGATGTCAGACCAGATGAATCATAAGATGTTTCCTGAAATAAGAAATATTTTTTAGTACTCAAAAGAGGAAAAGGAAAGAAATGAGCACTTATCAAGTTCCTACATCTATATGTCAGGCTTGGATCAAGGCACAAGTACTTTCTCATTTGTTCCTGTGTGTTCCATTCTCGATAGTTCCTTCCGACTTGCAGAGCAATGATTTTCTCTTCAGCTGTGCTTCATCTGCACTCAGCTCCACCCATCAAGTCCTTAGTTTTTGGTTGTTGTGGTTTTTGAGTTCTAAAATTCCTACTTAGATTTCTTCAAAATTGCTAGATCTGCTTTTTAAAAGTTTCCACACCCTGGCAAAATTCTCAAGCTTGCCTCTTTTTTCTCTGAATTGTAAGCATTGCTGTCTGCGGGTGATAATTCCAATATTTCAAGGGTACGTGCCTCTCTTGGTTATCTGTCATTTCTCCTGGTTCTCACTCATAGTGTCTTCTTTCCCTGTGTTCTTTGACTCTGTGCTGGACAATGTATCGAAACATCGTTTGGAGGCATAATCCGTAGTTTAGGATGAGAACATTCTTCCCGCGGGACACTTGGGAATGCTGCCCATCCAGGACCACCTTAGTCTGGATTCCTGGAGCAAATTCAAGACCACATGTTCATAGGAGGGCATGTTATGTTCATTTCATCTTTACCTCGAGGGTAAAGCTCTGCAGGACCCCAACTTCGAAAAGGGTGGGAAGTACTTATTCAGGCTTCCCATCTTGGAGGGGAGAGGGGATACTGTGAAATCCGCAGCCCATCTTTGTCACTGTGACTTTTGGATTAATTTGTTTTTTAAAGACAAGAGTGGCATCAAGTACCGGGCTCACCGCTCTCACTTCCTTAGAGATTATGGCCTGATGCTTCCTTACTGATGATCTGAGATGTTTGCCATATTTCTTCCAGTTTTTTTTAATTTGTCCTCAGCAGAGAGGTTTATCCACATTGTTAGCTTTCCATTCCTGGAAGCAGGTGTCTCTTCTCTCATTTTTGTTTACAGTGACTGGGAGAGGTGAGCAGATAGGAACAGTCCCATTTTACAGATAAGAAAATGAGGGTCAGAAACTATTCAGGTCAAATGGTCCCCGAGTGAGGGGTACAAGAGCTGAATCCAGACTGTTCTGAGCCCCAGGCGGCCCATGGTCTGCCCCCTCATCCACGCTTGGGAAACGGAAAAGAGGAGCAGGAAAGCTATTTAAAGTATCCCTGAAAGGCTCAGAGGAAAACAGGAGAGCCAGGCGGTGAGCTCCGCGAACAGCTGTGTCCGCAGAGCAGATAGTGTGTGTCAGAAGAAAAATCCCCAAGTGGAAACGGCAGGCCAGCTTGTCCACTGGAGTGGGGACCCTGTTCCTGGGGGACAACTGCTCCCCACAGAGCTACAGCGTACAGGAGGCAAGTGGGTACCCAGGTTGGAGCAGATGTGCCCCCCAGAGAGAATGCCTGAACGGGGGCTAGGCTCTCCCAGGGGAAGGGCACCGGAGGAAGGCCAGAGGGGGGATCTCAGATTTGGCCACAGTGCTTGCTCACCCCCCTTCCTCTCTTCCTTTCCTGCCTGTTCATCCTCCTCCTGCCACCGGGAAGTCACCCAGCAGCCTTTCCAGAACACTCTGGTCCCAGACCTCTGAGCTTATGAAAACATAAACACATTCTGTAATTACTTCCCCTCCCTCCCCCCTCCAAGCCAGTTGCTGCGTTTTTGTCCTCAGCAGCAGGGGGAATGCAAGCCAGCACTTCCCCCAC